>JAJOOO010002406.1:0-134280 GCA_029582685.1 Solanum piurae
AGCGAAGTACACCATCTCCCCCTTGGGAGAAAACCTCCACTCTCTGATTGTGGACTGCACCCTTAAGTTCAAGCAAGATTGGATCACTGTCTTGCTTTCCCTTAACCTCTACTACCAAAGAAGATTCTGCCCTATTCTGAACCGTTACACCACCATCTGATATGCTCATAAGACGAACTCCTAGGCGAGAAAGTCTGTGAACATCCTTTTCTAGCTCTCTTCTTTCTTCCTCAACATGTGCTACACTACCCATGGATAATCTGCTAAGAGCATCTGCTACTACATTCGCCTTACCTGGATGGTAATACACACTCATATCATAATCTTTGAGGAACTCAAGCCACCTTCTCTGGCGAAGATTCAACTCTTTCTGGGTGAATACATACTGGAGGCTCTTATGGCCTGTGAACACATCTACGTGAACACCATACAAGTAGTGGCTCCAAATCTTGAGTGCAAACACCACTACTGCAAGTTCGAGGTCATGAGTCGGATAATTCTTCTCATGCACCTTAAGTTGTCTGGAGGCATAAGCTATAACCTTACCTCACTGCATCAACACACAACTTAGGCCGACCCTGGATGTATCACAATAGATCACATAACCATCTGAACCCTCTGGTAGAGTCAAGACAGGAGCTATAGTCAACCTAGTTTTCAGTTCTGCAAAGCTTTTCTCACAATTATCTAACCACTAGAACTTAACCTTTTTTTGAGTCAACCAAGTCAATGGTGAGGCTATGGATGAAAATCCTTCCACGAACTGTCTATAATAGCCCGCTAGACCTAAGAAACTTCTGATATGTGTAGCAGAGGTAGGTCTGGGCCGTTGTTTCACTGCTTCTATCTTCTGGGACTCTAATCGAATTCCTTCACTAGACACAATATTCCCAAGGAACGCAACTGATTGTAACAAAAACTCACACTTGTTAAATTTTGCAAATAACTGGCGATCTTTGCGAGTTTGCAGAACAACTCTCAAATGACTCGTATGTTCTTCCTCATTCCTAGAGTAAATGAGGATATCATCAATAAAGACGATAACGAACAAGTCCAAGGACTGCTTGAACACTCTGTTCATCAAATCCATGAAAGCTGCATGAGCATTGGTTAGTCCAAATGACATAACTACAAATTCGTAATGACCATACCGAGTTCTGAAGGCTGTCTTTAGAATGTCACTATCTCTGACTCTAAGTTGATGATAACCTCATCTGAGGTCTATCTTTGAGAAATGGCTAGCACCCTGAAGTTGGTAAAACAAATCATCAATTCTGGGGATGGGATACTTATTCTTGATTGTGACCTTGTTCAACTGTCAATAGTCAATGCACATTCAGAGAGAACCATCTTTCTTCTTTACGAACAACATTGGTGCACCCCAAGGTGAAATACTAGGTCTGATGAAGCCCTTATCTAGAAGGTCTTTCAATTGCTCTTTCAATTCCTTAAGCTCAGCTGGAGCCATTCTGTAAGGAGGAATAGAGATATGTTGGGTGTCTGGAAGGAGATCAATTCCAAAGTTGATTTCCCTTTCGGGAGGAACTCTGGGAAAATCATTTGAAAACACTTCTGCAAACTCATTAACCACTGGAACTGACTCAAGAGTTGGGGATTCGGAACTAGAATCCTTAACTCAAACTAGATGATAGAGATAACCCCTAGAGATCATCTTTCTGGCCTTAAGGTAAGAAATGGATCGACCCATAGGCGCTATGCTACTACCCTTCCATTCTAGGATTGGTTCATCTGGAAACTGAAAACGAACAATCCTAGTTCAACAATTGACTGAGGCATAACAGGAATGTAACCAATCCATGCCTAGAATGACATCGAAGTCTACCATTTCTAACTCTACAAGATGTGCTGAGGTGACTTTCTGAGAGACTGTGACAAGGCAATTTATGTATACCCGTCTTGATATAACTGGGTCACCGACTGGAGTACAGACTGAGAAGGGTTCTGAAAGAAATCTGGGCTAACACTGAATTGGACTGCTATGTAAGGAGTTACAAAAAACAAAGTAGCCCCTGGATCTAACAATGCATAAACATCAAGATCAAAGACTCGTAACGTACCAGTGACTACATTAGGAGAATCTTCCTGATCTTGACGAGCCTGAAGGGCATAGAGCTTGTTTTGGCGCTGTCCGCCACCTGTACCAGATGAGTTACCCTGCTGAGTCGGGTGACCTGCTGGTGTTACTAAAGTTGTAGACTGAGCTCTACCATTATTTCCTCCTTGACCTTGTCTAGAAGGACAATCCCTCAACCTGTGACCAGACTGACCACACCCAAAACATACTTCTTTTCCTGCAAGACACTTGCCCGAATGGTTCTTACCAAACTTAGGGCAAGTTGGGTAGGTTTTGGTGCCTGAAGTACTACCTTGAAACTTAGAGCCTGACGCCCTACCTTTCTGATCGTTACGGAACCTGGGGGATGGAACACTAGATGATGAAGGGGCTGGAGTCGAAGACTTCTGCTGAAACTGCGAGCGATTTCCACCACCCGATTTCTATTGGGAATACTCGTAGTTACCTGTTCCTGCTTTCTTAGTCTCCTTAGCTTGTTCCCTAAGCTTATCACCCTCAACCTGCTGAGCATGAGTCATGAGGCTAGAGATGTTCATGTCTCCCAATAACATAGCATTCCTACACTCTGTTTTCACTTAGTCTGACACTCCATACATAAACTTATTCATCTGAGCCCTGGAATCAGCAACCATGTGAGGAGCATACCTGGAGAGTTGGTTAAACTTGAGCCCATACTCTTGGAGAGTCATGTTACCCTGCCTCAAGTTCATAAATTCCCGGGTCCTTTCTTCTCTCAACTCCATGGGGAAAAACCTGTCCAGAAAGGTTTCGCTGAAACAATCCCAAGTAATAGGAGCTGCATTTGTACCCTTGTTCTCCTTCCACTGAGTATACCAGATATGAGCCACATCCTTATGTTGGTAAGATGCTAACTCAACCCGATCATTCCCAGTGACCTGTATCACCTCAAAGATCTTCTTGATCTCATCCAAGAACTCACTAGTCTGCGATCCTAAGAACTCAAGCGGATTCATCCCAACAAATGCACGAACCCTTGCTGCTGCTGATCCACCATTTGTATTCACAGAAGCTTGAACCCGCTGATTGTTCTGGTTGGCCACACTCTGAGCCAACATCTGAATGGCAATCCTGAATTCAGCATTTGAGACTTCTTGATCTGGAACTGGAGGAGCTGCGTTTGCATTCCTGGCATTCACATTCCTGGCGTTAGCTCTACGAGGAGGTATGATCACTGAAACGTAAAACGTCGAGTTAGAAGGGAATTTAGATCATACCTTACGCACGATAATAGTAACAAGAAAATGAGGATTTCCTAAAACACTTTGTAGCCTCCCTCTCATTAGATATGGTGCGCACTACACACCCATGAAAAAGACTCTACCTAGTGCGGCTTTTCAGACATCCTAGGACACTTAAACCTAGTGCTCTGATACCAAGTTTGTCACGCCCTGAGACTACACCCGACACGCAGACATGGGACCTAGGACCACAAGTGATTCCAAGCTAACCCTGCTGGCACGATCATGAGCATACTAAAGATAATAAACTGATGCGGAATCTAAATCATAATTAAATCTGAAATGATGGGGAACACTCGTATACTAAATCTGTAATGAATGAAAACTAATGAGTTTAATACAAAGAAGTTATTAACCCAATACTAAATTGAATCTAACTATGTCTGAAATAGGCCTCTAAACTGACTAGAAATGTTGGGACATGCCCCAACTAGGTCTAGCAAAACTGAAACTAAAGACTAAAAGCAATAAAGATAAATATGTCACTAGTCCTCGAAGATTGAGGACTCACCTCTTATGCTGCTGAACTAAAGATCGGGAATTGATCTAAGCGTGATCTGGATGCTTAGAACCTGAACCTACATCATGAGAAGATGTAGCGCACATATGCGTCAGTACTTGAAAGGTACTGAGCATGCATGATAGAATAAAGCTGAAATAACATCATAACTGAACAAAGCAAATAAACAATGACACAATTTGATCATGATATAAATACTGAATGCTGAGATAACTGAATGCAGCGACTAATTTATAACATGCTGACTGAATAGTGAATGAACTATAAATGTGGTCAATTCAATAGAGTCTGACTGAACTGTGGGAGCTACTAATAACCGACATTAAACCACATGAGCTAAATGTGGAGTCCGATGTATACACCCCATCGAGAGGACCCAATATACCCAGCCAGAGGTATAGAGGCATGCTGGCATGATCACTAAACTGATGTTGCCCACAGAGGGGACTTACACCTATGTGGCTCGTAGTTCTGGACTATATGGGTACGCTGAACCCTAGTCCAAATTGGTACTATGCTACTCCCAATAGATTAAGTGATTAACACATTATGACTAAATTTCTGTAATATTGGATAGCTCAAAACTGAACATGCAAACTGAGAATGCAACAATTAAATTGATATTGATGCATTAATAACTGAGGCATGTATAACTGAATAACTGAAATATCTAACCTAGCATGTGTAATTCAAGAACTAAACAAATACATACCTAGGGTTCTGAAATTCATGCAATAAACAGAGCAATAACATGATAATCTGATTTAAAACATGTTAATAACTAATTCATGATGATCTGCTGTAATTCTAGAAACCCTAGGTCTATTCATAATAAGCGAATCAAGAAACTGACTGAATTCTAGGGGCCTAATGTGCGAAAGGAACCCACTAGTGAAATCCCACATACCTGATGACGAATTTCACGGAGAAATCTTTTTATTTCAGGGCTGGAACTGAAGAAAAACTTGATTTGTTCTTGAACTGGGGTTCTTGACCTCTTTCTCCTCTTAGCGTTCTAATTTTCTATGTTTTGATTAATGAATTGACTTAGGTAAGTTCTAGTTATGTTTCTAGGCTTAAACGGACTAAAACCTCATAATTTAGGGTCTAAACGACGTATCTTAGTGGTTAAACGAAATAGGAAAAGACCAAAAGACCCCTGACTTAACTGCTATCGGAGTGATCGACGGATGGGACTGACGGGCCGTCAATCAATCAACGGTCCGTCGATCAAGTCTGCCCAACAGGGCTTCACTAAAACGAGCATACCTTTTCACTCGGAGGTCGGATCTTAGCAAACTCGGTGGCGTTGGAAAGAGGATTCAATTATGTATCATATCATAGGTCATGTCACACATAATTCCTTTTATGCTAAGAGTTATGACTATTTGAAGTTGACCCAATCACAATTTTCATCTAACTGGCTGCTGACCCTTACCTACGGTCAGACCTATGGACCGTGGATCGAATGACGGTCCGTGCTGGTCGACCATCGTTTGCATCAGAGGCTGTGTATAGGGGACCTCGATCCATGGACACAGACCACAGACCGTGGGTCTGTCCGTGGGTCGAGACTTAGCCGATTTTCTGAGCTGGGTTGCGGAGGGGTTTCAGTGGTGAACCACGGACCACTAGCACTGTCCGTGGTCTGACCTACGGTCCGTGGATGGCAACCGTGGGTTGCACCTGCAACTTCTCAAAATCTGCTTTTTTGGTCTATTTAGGATACGGGGTATTACACTTCCTATCCTTGATTTCGAGGTCGAATTCTAGGAGAAGAAATATCCACCGAATCAGCCTTGGTTTAGCATCCTTCTTGTTGAATAGGTACCTAATAGCTGCATGGTCAGTAAAAACAATCACTTTAGAACCTACCAAATATGATCTGAACTTGTCGAAGGCGAACTCTAGGGCCAACATCTCCTTCTCAGTCACTGTGTAATTCTCTTGAGTAGAGTCAAGGGTCTTGCTTGCATAATAGATTGAGTGGAACACTTTATTCTTTCTTTGTCCCAACACTGCACCCACTGCTACATCGCTTTCATCACACATGAGTTCAAATGGTAATTCCCAATTAGAGGCAATTAAGATGGGAGCCTCAATTAAGTTCCTCTTCAGCATCTCAAAAGCTTTTAAGCACATCTCATCAAAGTCAAACTTCACCTCTTTCTCCAGTAGGCTGCACATGGGGCTTGCTATCTTGGAAAAATCCTTGATGAATCGCCTGTAAAAACCTGCATGACCAAGAAAACTATGCACACCTTTTGTAGAAATGGGAGGGGGCAATTTTTCAATAACCTGTACTTTAGCCTTATCAACGTCCAACCCAGATTTCGACACCTTGTGTCCCAACACTATCCCCTCTCTTAAAAAAATGACATTTTTCCTAGTTTAGAACTAAGTTAGTGTCCACACATCTAGCAAGTACTTTATCAAGATTCCGGAGAAATACCTCAAAAGACTTCCCAAAGACGGAGAAATCGTCCATGAACACTTCTACAATGTCTTCTACCATATCATGAAAAATGGCCATCATACACCTTTGAAAAGTCGCCGGTGCATTGCAAAGTCCGAATGGCATGTGTTTGAAAGCATATGTACCATACAAACAAGTGAATGTGGTCTTTTCCTGGTCCTTTGGTGCAATCAAGATCTGGTTGTAGCCTGAATAGCCATCTAGGAAAAAATAATACTCTTGCCCTGCTAACATGTCAAGCATTTGATCAATAAAGGGAACGGGGTAGTGATCTTTCCGAGTAGCATCACTAAGTTTCTGGTAATCCATACAAATTCACCACCCAGTCACTGTTCTAGTAGGAATTAGCTCATTGTTTTCGTTCCTTACCACAGTCATACCTCCCTTCTTGGGAACACATTGCACCGGACTTACCCACTTACTATCAGAGATTGGGTAAACAACCCCAACATCTAACCACTTTATCACTTCCTTTCTTACAACTTCTTTCATCAAAGGATTTAGACGACGTTGATGTTGTGCACTTGGTTTGTGATCATCTTCCATGTAAATTCTGTGCATACATAACGCTGGACTAATCCCATGAATATCAGCCATCTACCATCCAATTGCTTTCTTCCTCCGCTTCAAGATTCTCAATGTCGCCTCAACCTGTAAATCAGACAATTCTGCAGAAAGTATAACAGGCAAAGTTTCGTTAGTACCCAAATAAGAATACCTTAGGTGAGCCGGCAAGGCTTTTAGCTCCAACTTAGGAGCCTCTTCAATTGATGGATTTGGAGGGGGCCGTAACTCGCGTTCTAAGGACTCCACTTGAGTCCTACGAGTTTCTACTACTGCTAGATTTAAGCGTGATTAAGTCTCTTGAGCTTCAACATCTCCCTCTAACTGTTGACCTACTAACACTCTTTCTAAGAGGTCTTCGGGTAAAACTAACTGTGACTTTACTATATGATCAACCACAGTAATAGCAGAAAACTCTTCATAAATATAAGGCAATTTTAACGCTCGGTAAACATCAAATACCTCTACATTATCATGTGCCCTCATGGTTAATTGACCTGCAACTACATCAATTAATACCTTACCCGTGGCCAAGAAAGGATGTCCCAAAATGAATGGAACTTCAGGATCGGGTTCAAAATCTAAGACCACAAAATCTACCAAAAAAATCAATGAACCTATTTGTACTAACACATCTTCTACCACCCCCTCTGGCCTAGAAATGGATCTATCAGCAAGTTGAAGAATAACAGTGGTTCTTTTTTGACTACCCAACCCCAGCTTTAGATACACAGATAAGGGCATCAAATTTATACTTTCCCCCAAATCACACAACCCCGGGCATGAACACTTTGCCCAATTGTAATTTGCACAGTGAAACTACCCAGATCTTTTAACTTTTTGGGCAGTCTATTTTGAATCCTTGAGTTGCACTCCTCTGTAAGTGCCACAGTTTCATATTCCGTGAGCCTCCTCTTGCTAGCCACAATATCCTTCACGTATTTAGCATACTTTGGGATACCCTGTAAAATGTCAACCAAAGGTAGGTTAATGTGAACCTGTTTAAGGAGAGAGAGAAACTTACCAAATCATTCATCTTCATTCTGCTTTTTGAGCTTCTGTGGAAATGGAGGTGGTAATTTCTTTTGAGGAATGGACACCTCAACATTGGAGCTTTTTACTACCTCTTCCACATTCTTTTCTTTGTTACTTACCTCAATGTCTCTCTTCTTTGGAGATAGTTCCTCTAATTGCAACCCACTTCTAGTACTTACCGCATGCAATTGCTTTGGATTGGGTTCAGTATCACCGGGCAGCCCACCTTGGGGACGCAAGTTCAAAGAATTGGCCACTTGCGCAACTTGTTTCTCTACACTCATTTGGGACATCTGGATGTTTCTAATGTTCTCATCTTGCTTATCTATTCTAGCATTTAATTTGATCCCTATTTCAGTCATGAGCTTTTGGAGTAGCTCTTCATTGGTCATCCCCCCTTTTTGTGCACTAGAATTTGAGCCTTGGTTAGGATTGTAGTATTGTTGCCCAGCCCCTTGAGAACGGTATTGGTTAACCCCTTGCACCTGATTTTGGCTTTGATTCCCACCCATGAGAAGTTAGGATGATTCTTCCAACTAGGGTTGTAAGTGTTACCATAATTTTGTTGCACTCCACCCCTTTGCGCATTACCCACATAGTTTATGGAATCTGGGTTTGCCTCACATTGCTCGGTTTCATGAGTTCCACTACCACATACTTCACACCAATTTGCTGCCTGTTGTACTAAGTTTACCGGAGCCTGATTTAGAGCTATTTGTTTAAATTGCAATGTAATGTTATGTTGCATTGCATCTAATTTGACATTTATGGCAGTAGCTTGGTCTATATCTAAGATCCCTGTAGCCTTTTGGGTTGGAGTTCTAGACATTTCACCCTCATACCTTTGGTTCCCTTCAGAATGTTTATCGAGTAAGGCAAATAACTCTTCACTTGTTATGGCTAGGGCATGTCCACCTACTGCACTATTAAGAAGAAAACGAGCATTATAGTCTAAACCTTCAAAGAAAGTGTGACAAAGTACCTCATTGGTTTGCATGTGATGTGGGCAAGCATTCAACATTTGTTTGAAACACTCCCAGGCTTGGTAGATGTCCTCCCCTTGCTTTTGAACAAAGTTTATTATCTCACCCTTCAACTTCGCGGTTTTCTTGGATGGAAAAAATTGACTCAAGAACTTCTTTGCTAGATCATCCCAAGAAGTGATGGAGTTAGGTTGCTCAGAATCTAACAAACGTCATGCGGCTCCTAACAATGAGTATGGGAACAAAGTCAACCTTACATAGTCTGATGAGACTTTAATTGGGATGTATGTATTAGTGATTTCAATGAAGGTCCTAAGATGGATTTGAGGATCCTCATGGGGGAGACCAGTGAATTGCCCATTAGTATGGAGGATATGCACCATGTTCTGCTTTAGTTCAAATCTACCTCCCCGGTGGAGGTTTCCTAATGTTGGATGCCAAGTTGGCTGTGAGTGGGACTGCCACATCACGGACTGGTCTTGCGGGTACGATATGTGGTGCTCCTTGGTTATTCGGGTTCCTTTGGTTATTCACATTTTCCGGGTAATTCAAGTTGTCTTGATTCTCATCATCAATGTTTTCCGGATTACCTAAACCCGATTCTCCTCGTCCTTGATTCATTTTTCTGCGTTGTCGTAGAACTCGTTCAGGTTCGTTGTGTGGTTCGACAAGATCTCTTTTCCAAGACAAACCTGAAAATCAAGTACTTGTAATACACAAGCTAAGATCAAGTAATTAATATCTGAGTATATTAAGTATAGACTTAAGAATATTGAATATAAATCGATTTCTAAGTCCCCGGCAGCGGCGCCAAAAACTTGTTGCTCCCCAAATTACACGCAAATGTACGTGGTCGCGCAAGTAATATAGATTCTTTAAAAAATGAGTTATCGTTCCCAAGAGACTTATGATCAATTTATATTCATTTAATTCAACAACTAAGAATAGAAAGTAGTCTTTTCAAGAGTTGATGATTTATTATTTATCTACTAATAATTACACACTAATTGAGAATAACTAATTGCGAATGACTTTGATATAATATTTCAAGCAAGTTTAAAGCAATTCCAGGGCTACATCATACATTGAATATCATGCATCATATCATTGGCTTAGAATTCACTTCAGTTGTCAAATTACTGGTTTATAGGGTTGATAGTATGGTCCGGGTGATTCGCCTCTCGCCGCCTACCCCAGTTAGCCATCTAACTACATCGTTGAGCTGGGATAAATAAACTAACTGACGAGCATGTCTATTTCATCCTATTTCGTAACCAAGCAAGGTGTTCGTCTGGGCGTCACTCCTGAACACTAATCACCTCAATTTAATGGGTCGACCAAGCTCTCTATATTATCTGGTCTATCTAACCTCTCATCGTTTGATTTTAAGATTAGACACTAGATTTATTCTATGGTGCGCAAGCATAAACTAGTAAAACAAGAATATAGAAGTAATTTGGATTGACAATTGAAAGTCAATTCATAAAGCCTCAAACATTCAAAAAATAATTCATAGCTACAGCCCCAGAACTAGGGCGTTTAGCTACTCATGCTATTAGAAAACAAGAAAATACAATAGTTCATACAATTTTTGGAAAATAGAAGACTTAAAGGATTAAAACATATTACAAACTTGAATTCTTGCCTTTGCACACTAAATCAAAAGTCGAACGCCTATTATGGAACCCTAAGGATCTATTTATACTAATAGGAAAAGTTGGAAACCAATCCTGCTCAAATTAGGAATCCTATTTAATATTTAAAACTTGGAAATGTCGGCAAAAGAGGGACGTGTCGCGCCTCCATCGCGCCTAGAAACGCACTTTGAAATTTGGTGCCAGGCGCGACACGTCCTTTAGAGCGCCAAGCAGCTATTGCCAGCAATTCCCGTTGGCGCGGTGCGCCAAGCAGCGCGCCATCAACACCCCTCTGAACTTTTGGGCCTGGCGCGGCACGCCTGCCAGTACGCCAGGCGTAGGTGCTTCCACACTTAGCCAAATCTTGCACGCCTTTGCAAATTCCTTCCCATTTCAACTCCAATCTTCTTAAGAGTTTCTGAAACAACTAATTATGTGTGTAAGTGCAAAAACCATCACAAGTATGACAAAAATCAAGCCAATAACTAGAAATCATTCTTCATTCTAATCGACTTATTGGCAAATATTGACAACTTAGGCATATAAATATGCCTAAGATCAATTGTGTCAATCTTGCATTGATTCTGGATCATGGCTTTCCTTTCTTCCATTGCTCTAGATATCAGAACGTATCTCTTTCCTTCTTTGTGCTATATGCTTGGTTCCTTTCCTTTTTTATTTCTTTGCCTGTGAAGGGTATGAATAATTGTTAAGCGTTTTATGTAGTAAGTTCAAGATTCTATAATTTATATTATGTTTGTTGTAAAAAAGGTTGTGAACTTGACTAATTTTGTCATAGGTGTTTTTTTTGTTGAGTTCGAAAGTGATTAGAGTGTTATCTGAAAGCTTACAATTGCAAAACATATGGTTGATAAATCAGACGACAAAAACTTATATTAAAACATAATATTATTATATTAAAACTTATATCAGAGAAAAATATTTAAACTATTGAGAGAATAAATCTCCCCATAAACTAAAATCTTAAACGTCTACACTGTGGAAGCTATTGTGTTATGCTATGAGAATAGGAATCTTCAATTTATCGATCTACGAACTTTTTCTCTAAAGAAAGAATAAATCAAATATGGAAGAAAATTATATTTTGACTTTTCTTCAAGGAAAAAGTAAAATTCAAATAAGGAAAGAAAATTAGGGCCAAATCTAACAAATCTCCCCTTTTGGCTGGATTTTCTTGACAAAACTTGATCCGCCTTCTTCATTGCATGATAATATTTGTTCTTCAAATAAGTTTCATTACTGCTGCTTGTCATGGTTAAAAATAAAGTTTAAATTATATGAGTTAAAAATGGTTAATTTTTTTTTTCAAAGATGCAGTAGCAGGAATGTTGAAAATATTGTTTAAATCTCTTCTCACATGTAGCTGTTCAAAAATATTCATTATCATCAAATTTATTGCAAATTGATTTTAAATCGCGTTGAACCTGTCTTAAACCTATTTCCATTGGATCATTGAACAATGCGCTCTGATACCACTTGTTGGGTTCGAAAGTTATTAGAGAGTCATACGGAAGCTTACAATTTCAAAACATATGATTGATAAAAATAAGACGATAAAAACTTATACTAAACCATAATATTATTATATTAAAATTAATAAAAGAGAAAAATATTAAAACTATTGAGAGAACAAATCTCCCCATAAACTAAACTCTTAAACATCTACATTGTGGAAGTTATTGTGTTATGCTATAAGAATAGAGATCTTACTAGGTGTTGCATCAGCTAAAGATGCAAAAATGTAGTATGAGTTTCAAAATACGGGGTACTCAGTAAGCATAAGAGGCCAACCGTTCTTAGATGGATCATATATATTAATACGCAACACGATAGTTCTAACAAGGAGTCTGACATAAAGTTAGAAGTAAACAGGTACTATCGACAAGAAAAACAATAACAGTTCTACCTATACAAGTCAATCAATCAGACAAACAGATGCAATGCACATGTGGCCAATGCATGTTTAAAGCAAAAAGTTTTAGAATTATCTCGCTAGTTGTCCCGTAGATCCATGAGATAACTACGAAATCCACCTCAACTCCAACTACAACCGTAATAAAAAGGAAATATCCAGAATTCAGTCTACGGGCCACTAGAGTTATCAACATATGCATAAGAAGGAAAACATATTACATTTACTCCCAAAATCAAGTTACCTTCAGTAGAAAATAGTAAAATTAGTAATCTTGCTTCGTTGGAACTTAAATCAATAGAAAACATTGTAAAACCCAGTAAATTTTCCGAAAGCCTCTTTTCTTTCCAAAACCATATACAAATATGCCATCAGTATGCCATGAACATGATTTCAGACCAACACTCTCAAGCCATTCTCGAAACAAACACAACTGGGTATACACCTGTCACATCACAGTCGTACTAACTTGGAACTCTAGCCAGTCCACATTTACGGCCTCAAACTCAACACAATTCAATCAGTACAATGATAAACCCAACGAAAGACTAAGAAGGCACATAACACACCAAATCAACCCGCACACATAAATATTTAAGTTTCATAATACCTAAGAGCTTTGAGGATCTAAAATGACAAACAAGCTAAGAAGCAACCTAAACTAAGGCTCATTAACTACAATCTAACATTAAATAACCTGAAAATGGCCAGAAGTATTGACTAAAGATCATGAAAGCCTACGAGTTAAACCTAATCCTTCATAACGATTAAACTACTAAAATTAAAATGCAATCTTGCTAGTCCAAGTTTGAAAGAGGGAAATCATAACCTACCTCAAGGTTGAAACCGCACTAGAACCTCTACTCAGGAGATTTTCCGTTCCAAAAAGCCTCCAAACGCTGCCACACTAACAACAACACGATGGGAATGCCAAAACAAGAAACACAACGCCCATATCAATAGAAATTTGAAAATGAAAAATGATTCCAAAATACAATCATGGGAACAATGAAAAAAATCACAAGCTCGACTCCTTCACGTGGTCCCAAAAGACTCAAGGAGTTTGTGTCCCAAAAATGTGCACAATTCGAGCAATAAGCGAGCCAAAACAGCCCCGACCAAATCTCAACTTAAAGGGATTGAAAATGGAGAAATAAGTGAGAAATTAATGAAATTACAAAAATTGATGGAAGAACTCTCAACCACAATGCGTGTCCACGCGATTACCTGATCAATCCCAACACGAATCAAAGAAAAGCTCCAAGATTTGCCCTCATAATCGCCAAAAGACTAGCACTTTTTAAAGAACTTCCAAGGATTTAACTTTTCACAAATGGGGAATCTTTTCCCTGAATGCGGAGGTCAGAATATTTGAACCTACGCAACTGCGTAAAGAATCCAATGAAAGCACATACATGAGAAGTTTCACCCCATGAATGTGGAACACCCTTCGCAATTGTGGAGACCACATAGTTAATACTTTTTGAACGAGAGGCTCCTCAAGCGAATGTAGAGGGCACATCAACCACAACTCCACGAACTTGGGCAAGGGCCTGTGATCACGGAGAACAAAATAATATTGCACTAGCAAAACTACATCAACACTTCACCAAATTGAAGAAATCCCCCGATGGGGGCTCGACATCCATTTGGAACCCAGTGAATGCAAACGAACTATATTAACAAACCATAATCAACATTTTAGATTGAACAAAATCGATGAAACCACCAACAGAGATCGTATCATCAAAATATTGACCCAAGTCAACACTTGCAAGGAAAACACAAATAAAATGACAAATGCCATAAAATCATCCCTATCACCTCAAGATCTAAGCCAAAGGTCATTTCATACAAAACTCGACATTCTAGAGAAAACTACATTGTCATAATTCTCATCCAAGTCTGTTTACCAAGAATGTTTGCTGAAGTCAAACTTTGACTGAAACTTCAAAAGTTAAAATGCCTAATAACACAAACTCAGAATGACGACCTTGAGAACCAAACCAACTATCCTACTAGACCAAAATGGACCTTCCAGAGTTGATGGTAGTATCGAAAATCACATACGATTTCAGATTATCTGGTTGTTGACTATAGTCAACTCTTTCACTAATGAACTTCCAAAAACAGAGAAAATTTCAAACCAAACTCTTTCAACGACCTTGGGAAGCATGCCAGCCATTCCAATACCACATAAATGCAACAGGGAAGCTACATGGATGATTAAAATAGTAAAAGAATGCAAAAAACCAGAAATGATTATGAGGGTCATTACAACATCCACTACTAAAAGAAGTTACGTCCTCGAAAGTTAATTAAAATTAAGTACATGAAGGCTAAAAAAAGTGAGGAAAATTGGTCCGCATGTCAACCTCGGCCTCTCAAGTAGCATCCTTGACCAAACAATGCCTCCATAAGACCTTCATTAATCGAATCTCCTTAGACCACAATCTCCCAACCTGCCTATCTTGGTTAGCTACAAGCTCCTTCTCAAATACCAATGGCTTAACAACCTAAAAAAATCACATTGTAGTATGTGAGACACACCGGGAATATACCGCCTCAACATAGAAACATGAGACATGGAGTGAACATCCTAAAGAGATATAAGTAAGGCTAAATTAATATACCTCTCCTATCAACCTCAAAATCTCAAAAGGGATGATGAACCTGAGGCTAAGCTTGACCCTCCTACAAAAATGCATCGATCCCTTTATGGTAGACACCTACAGAAACACTTGATAGCCAACCACGAACTTGAAAGGCAACAACCTCAGATCGTAATAACTCTTCTGCCTACTCTTAGTAGTATGAAGTCGCTCCTTAATTGTACTCTTTCTTAATCGTACATAAACTATCCATAGAATCAAGCAACAAGTTAGTGACCCATAGCCCTAGCTCAAAAGTATCAAACCAGCCTATTAGAGATTGACACCTCCTACCATATAACACCTCAATTAGAGCCATCTGAATGCTCGAATGGTAGCTGTTATTATAAGAAAACTCTACAACAGACAATAATTAATCCCAATAACCTCAAAAATCAATAACAAGGCTCATAGAATGTCCTCCCTGAATAGGCCTCTTATACTAAACAACAACTTGAGGATGAAAAGGCGTACTAAGCTTAACTCGGGTACCCAACTCTTTCTCTATAGATATAAAAAATGTGAAGTGATCTGATTACCACAATCTGAAATGATAGACACAAACACTCCATGAAAACACACAACCTCCCGAATGTAAATTTGAGCCAACCTCTCCAAATTATAGGTAGTCTAAACTGGTAGAAAGTGGGAAAACTTGGTCAATCGATCAACGATGATCCAAATTGTATCAAAAATCCAAAATGTACATGGAAAGCCTACCAGGAAGTCCATGTCTATGCGCTCCTGCTTATACTCCAGAATGGGTAGTCGCTTGGTCAAACCACCTACCCTCTATTTCTCATACTTTACCTACTGACAGTTCAAACACATAGCCATAAACACCACAATGTCCATTTTCATTTCACGCCACCAGTAGTGTTTCCTCAGATCACGATATATCGTTGAAGCACCAAGATGAATATAACATCTAGAACAATAGGACTCCTCCAAAATCAACATAACCAAATATCCAACTCTAGGAACTCATATACGACCCTGAATCCTCAGAACATCCTCTGGATATAAGGCCGACTTCCTACACTTACCGCTAAGCACCCTATATTGAATCATCCTCAACCTAGTGTCCTTAAACTGCTTTGCTCAAATCTACTTGACGAGTCTGAGATTTCGACTCATTTAGGGCTTATTATTTATAGTATTAGTGTCCTCAATGCCTATTTGATGATCTAAACTGATGTTTAAGTGCTTATTTGCAGTTATGAAGGCAAAATAGCAAGCAAGAATATTACCGGGCAAAGAGGAGCAAAAAAGATGAAATAGTTGAAGAAAGGCAAGGCTGACAATCACCAAGACCACTCGGTAACTCACCGAGTGGCCATCCAACCTGCCTAAAGTTCAATGTGCCTGTCCTTAGACAAAGGCAACTTGATGGTAGAAGGTACATTTTGGCAACGCGCCAATTAGATCGGTGAAGGAGATTGAGTCTGCCTAAAGTTACATGATGATTAGTGAAGATGCAAGCAGAAAAGATGATGAGAAGGGACAAATGATGAATCGCCAACCAGGTCGGCAAGCCCAACTTCGATCGCCTAAAATCACAGCACATAAAGGATGTAGACTTAAGCTAAAAAGGTAATGGTCAGGAGCATTTGGCAGGTCGGTGACGCTCGACTTATTCCGTCGAATGACCCCGAAGGCAAAAATCTAGGAACGTATAATTTGATTTTTGAATAGAGAAAAAATGATTCTCAGTCATTTTTTATCTCCGGTTTTTTGATTCAAAACACTGTTTTGAGTAGTTTTTGAGTTTTTGAATTGAATTTGAAGTTGGGTTTTGATTTTACGTTGATTTTCAAGTATTGTAAAGACTCGAATTTTGTTACCTAGCTTATGGAAAACATAATTGGTAATATTTTCCTGCTTTTTTTAATGCGTGGCTAAAACTCCCATTCTTGGGGGTCTAATTATGTGATTGAATATCTCAGTTATCCTATGGGTGTTATTAATTGATGATTAAATTGTTGATTTGAAGTGGGTTCTATTGATAACTGAGTTTTAATTCATGAATTGTAATTACAAATGCAGTTTTAGTCTAGTATTCTTTGGTTGCTTGAGAAAGAGGTTTTATAATTAAGGTTATCAATTAATTATTGTAGTGATTGGGTTGTTGTGGGTTCAACTTGAGAAAGTGAGCCTAAATTTGATCCTACCAATCTAGCTCAAGAGAGCAGATCAAATGAGGTTTTGGGTTGTTCTTAATTTCTATGCTTGTCGAGGTTCAAGGTAACTTGCTTGAATCGTCATAGTTGATCGAGAGATGACTATTACATCTAAGGTCTAGACTACCCACTAAGAATCAACAATTTTTAGTAATTAGTAATCACCCGTATAGCTGATGAGTTTGGGATTTTGACTCATTTAGGGCTTATTATTGCTAGTTTTATTGTCCTCGGTGCCTATTTTATGCTCTAAACTGATGTTTAAATCTAATTGGTAGATATAAATGCAAGCACATTTTCGGGCAAAAAAAAGCGAAAAAGATGAAAAAGGCTGAAGAAAATGAAAGCTGACAATCGCCAAAGTCACTCAGCGACTCGTCGAGTGGCACTTCGACTAGCCTAATGTTCTAGACAGCCATCCCTGGGGAGAAGCCAACTTGGTGATAGAATTGGACCTTCAGCAAACCGCCGAATAGATCGGCGATAAAGAATTTGATCACCTAAAGTTGCATGGTCTGAGGGATGAAGAGTTAAGGCAAAATGATGATGAAAATGAGCAATAGGCCGCATCAACAACTTGGTCGGCGATGGTCGACTAACTCCGCTGATTGACCCTGAAGGCCAAAATCTGAGAAGTTATAAATTGATTTTTAAAAGGAGAAAATAGTATCCTGCCATTGTTGGACTCTTAGCTTGTGATTGAAAAACTTGTTTTCTTAGTTTTTAGGAGTTTTCGAGTGGATTTTCAAGTTGGGTTTGAATTCGAGGCTTAATTGGAGCATTGTAAAGATTTAAATATTACTACCTAGCTGATGCAGAATACAATTGGTATTAATTTCTTACTTTTTATGATGTGTGGATAAAACCCCTATTCTTGAGAGTATCATTATGTGATTAATTTTCTTAATTAGGTTATGGGTGTTATTCATTGATGATTTAATTGCCATTTGGAAGTGGGTTCAATTGATAATCAAGTTTTAGCTCATGAATTATAGTTGTAAATATAGTTCTAGTCTAGTATTCTATGCTTTCTTGAGAAAGAGGTTTTAGTATTAAGGTAATCAATTGATGACTGTAGTAATTGGGTTGTTGTGATTTCAGCTCGAGAGAGTGATTGGGTTGTTGGGTTGGCTGTTTGTGAACAGCTGACGTGATGAGTTTGAACGAAAGTAATTGTAGCCAACTTGGCCACCAAGATGACATTGGCAATCTGAATGATGTAAATGAAGCAGCTTAAGTGGATGGTGTAGGTGCTATTCGTTTACCTCATGTCGTTGGAAATGCGGTATCAATGTGACTAGTGATGCTATAACTTTTGAAAATGAAAGACTTATTCAGAGGGCTGGCTCATGAGGATCTTCATGACCATATTTGGAATTTTGTGGACGTGTGTGGTTTGTTCTCATTTAAGAACATCTCACGAGAATCAGTCCGGCTTCGGTTGTTCCCTTTTTCTTTAATGGGGGAGGCAACTAAATGGTTAGATGACCTACTGATATACCGTGAGTTTACGGTATTTTTAATATATTTCACTTAAGAGTTGTGTGTGTCTTGTGCCATTTTGTGTTAGAACTAATGTTTATTGTGCTAAAAATGCAGAAAATAGGCTTGGACAAGGTTGAGAGAGATACAACTAAAATTCTACAGAAGTTACCACCCACGGAAGTGACCTACGGATAGTAGGTCCAGTCACGGTCCGTCAGTGGGTAGGCATGGACTGATCTTTAGGGAAATCTGACCAAGTGTGGAGCTCTGGAGGAGAGTGACGGAGTGTAGGTCAACCTACAAACCATCCTGTAGGTCCGTCGATTATAATGGGAAGTTAAAGCTCTAGTACCTGATTGAAAAGTCCAAGTATGGAGCCACGAAAGAGGACCCACGGATCGTGGATCGACCCCCAGTCCATTCTGCTGGTTCGTCGATTGCAACTGGAAGTTGAAGGTTTCAAAACTTCTGAGAAATTGTCTAAGTATTGAGCAACGGAAGGGACCTACGGACCGTAGGTCAGTCCACGTACCGTAGGTCAGTATCGTCGATTGAAGTCGCGTCCAGAAAAGTTTATTTCCTTATTTCGTTTCCTTTTTGTTTAGGACATGTTTTTCTATAAATAGAGTATGTAAACCTCGTTTTGGGGGTTAAAAATTATTATTAACTTTTAGTTCTTGGTATTTTCTTGTGAATTATTAACTTGCAAACTCTAGCTAATTGATTTCCTAATTTCGGTCTATAGATATTCTTGCTTTGAATTTCAATTGGAGAATTCAGGTTTCTTCTACTCATTACGTAAGTTCATGAATTCATCTTCTAAAAATATGAATTGTGTTCTTGCTAGCATGGGTAACTAAATCTACAACTAGGGTTGTGGGAACCATGAGCGATTAACAAAGTATGAATAGTAACTAAGTAATTCTTGAATAGTGTTATTGCATGCATTGATAATTCTTTCGTTTAGAAGTCTTTTTAACGGTAGCCAATGTTAGAACTCGTCTTGTTGCTACTTGCCGGACTAAGGAGGTAGTTAATAAGAAAATAATTATCAACATAGATTTAGTGTGATACTATCTAATAGTCTAATGTCAATTGGTGCGAGGCGGAAAACTAAGCCATACATTGATGTTATGTCTAATATGAGGTAAAGGTAATTGTTAGTAAATTATACACACGTAGTCGGATTAAGGTGTGGGGTGAAATTCTCTATTTGGCAGACCAAGCACTTAAGGATACATAACTCACCACTTTGCATGTGATACACTAGGAAATGATTACTATTACTAGGACTACTGTGTTATGAGCTTATGGGGAACACATACACCCTAGTTTCTTTCTCTCATTGATAACAGTTAAAGTTGGAATCTTGCTCGCTTGTTCCCTAAACAACAATCAATTACTTGCTACACAAAAATCCCACCTTTACTTACTTGTCTCAGAAATAAGTTGACTAAACGAATACAATTGTAAGTTAAGTTTAAGTCTAAACCATATTTCTCGTGGGATCGACCCCAACCTACAAGTTGGGTTCTTTATTTGACAACGATCGCTTATACTTCTTTAAGGAGTTGTAATTTGAGCGTATCAAATTTTGGCGCCACTGCCGGGGATTTTGGCTTTTGGATTAAGTTTAACTACGTTATTGAACTTTAGTAAATTATTTCCTAATTTTACATTTTCTTTTGTTTTTGTTTTCTTTAGGTTTCTGCTCTAGTTTATGCCAAGTTCACGGAGTCGAGGCGAATCACTAACCCCATACGATCCGGAGTTGACTAAAACTTTGCGAATGATGAATAATCAAGGGGTCCGTGATCACCCAGTCATAGAGGAGCCTGAGGACCAAGTGAAAAATGAGAATGCTCAGGTTCAGGGAGATAATCTACATGGAGATGATTTTAGGGTGCAGGCTCCACCTGAACCACGACTGTGTGATAATTACAGGGTCAAATTCAACACTGTCGAATCTGAAGGACCCATTGTTCTCCCTCCTCCACCTCCAGGGCACACATTTGTGGTGACTAGCAATTTGATGCAGATGCTTACATCGAGGGGTTTATTTTCCGGTATGGCTTCAGAAGATCCGTATGGGCACATGGACAAGTTGAGGAGTGTTTGTTAGAGTTTTGTGGGGCGACCGAAGTTTGATATGAACGTTATAAGGTTGAGAGTCTTCCCTATATCATTGACTGGTGATGGTGCTGTATAGTTTTCTGAACTTCCGTACAACTCAATTCATACATGGGACCAATTGAATAGGGTGTTCATGGACAAGTACTTTCTGTTGTCAAAGTAGTTGAACCACAAAGATAAACTCAACAATGTTGTGGCCCTACCTGGAGAGTCTGTGAGTAGTTCGTGGGAGAGGTTCACTGCATTCATTAGAAGTGTTCCGAACCACTGCATTGATGATGAGTCACTAAAGAAGTATTTCTATAGAGGTCAACATGACAATGGTGAGGATGTGCTTGATACTATTGCAGGAGGATCATATGGTGAGTGCACTTTTGAGGAGATCACTGAGAAGTTGGAGAAAATTTCTCGAAACAATAAAGCATGGAGCACTCGAAAGTCAGATACTGGAAGAAGCGCTTTGGCAGTTCAATCTGCACCTAGTCAATCTGCCGATGACATTCGTGAGTAGAGGGCTCAGATGAGAACAAAACTTGGATTGGTGATGGAGCATGTTAGCGGAGGTGCAGAAAAGGTAAATGCAGTGAATTATTTGACTAGGACTCCACCACCACCGGTAGAGGAATATTACTATGAGGAGGATGCCTACTTGGTGAATGATCAGATGGGGGGTTTTTGAGCCAACGCCCAAGGTTCCAATTCGGATAATTGGAGCCAAGGTCAAGGAAACCAAGGTTAGAACTATGGTAATTACAATCGAGAGGGTCAATATGTCTGGGATGGGAACTACAATCACGACAACACCTACCACCGGAACAACTATGGCAACACAAATAATAGAGTTGGGCCTTATGTCCCTCCACAGAAATGGAATCTGGCAATAGGGAAGCTGGGGGTAGTAATTCACAGATTGAGGTTATGATGCAAAAGATGATGACGAAGTTTGATTCGACTGATGAGAATGTGAAAGAGATTCAGAACGACTTGTCTAGAATCAGTCAAAAAGTTGATTCCCATGCAGTGTGGATCAAGCAACTTGAGCAACAGATGAATCAGTTGTCCACTACAGTCAATCCACGTCAGCCTGGCACACTTCCTAGCAACACCATCGAAAATCCGAAGAATGATGGGCATTGTATGGAAGTCACTACTCGAGGGGGTAAGTAAACCATTGATCCACCTATGCCGTCTGAGGTTGAAATTGTAGTCGAGAAAGATAATGATGAGATTGTGGTTACTGGAGAGTCCAAGAATGCTACAGAGAAAAAAATAGAGATAACCCAAAAAGTTGTCCCCATGCCTAGACCTTCATCTCCATTCCCACAGAGGTTGGTGAAGAAGAATGAAGAAGGGAAATACCGCAGGTTTATCGCTATATTGAAACAACTTTCCATCAATGTTCCGTTGATAGAGGCTTTGGAGCAAATGCCTAGGTATGCGAAGTTTATGAAAGATTTGGTGACCAAGAAGAAGGCCGTGAGTTTCAAAGATGATGATAGGTTCCAACATTGTAGTGCTATTGCTACGAGGTCACTGGTGCAAAAGACGGATGATCCTGGTGCCTTCACTATTCCATGTACCATCGGGTTGTTGCATTTTGCTAAGCCTTTGTGTGATTTGGGTGCCAGAATTAATCTGATGCCATTGCATATTTACAAGAAGTTGGGTTTAGGGGCTCCAAAACCGATTGCGATGCGATTACTCATGGCCGATAGAATTGGGAAGAGGCCCATTTGTCTTCTCCAAGATGTGCTTGTGAAAGTGGAGTCGTTTATTTTTCTGGCAGATTTTCTGATTCTTGACTGTGAGGTTGATTTTAAGGTCCCCATCATCCTAAGGAGACCATTCCTTGCTACTGGGCACGCCTTGGTCGATATGGAGAAAGGGCAGATAAAGTTCCATTTGAATAATGATGAGGTAACTTTCAATATCTGTAGGTCCATGAAGCAGGATAGTGATCTCAAGTTAGTGTCCGTGGTGAATCATATTGTGGGTCAAGGTTCTGATGTGTCTTTTGAAGATTAGTTGGGTATTGATGCTCTTGCAGCGGTTATGATGAATTTTAAAGGTCATGGTATTGAAGACTATGATGAGTTGGTTGTCGCACTTGATAAGTTCGAATTCTGTTCCAAACCGAAGAAATTGGAGTGAGATATGAAGAATCGCGACTCTCCACCCGCAAAACCGTCTGTTGAAGAGCCTCTAAAATTGGAGCTTAAGGCTCTACCGTCATATTTGAGGTACGTATTCTTTGGGAAAGATGGTACTTTACCGGTTATCGGCCAATGTGAATGCCGAACAAGTTGAGGCTTTGGTTTCTGTGTTAAAGAGGTTCAACAGGGCTATTGGGTGGAGTATTGCAGACATTATTGGGATTCCTCTTGGCATTTGTTCACATAAAATCAAACTCATGCCGGATCACAAGCCTAGTATTGAGCACCAAAGACGATTAAATCCTCCTATGCAAGAGGTAGTGAAAAAGGAGATCATCAAGTGGTTAGATGTTGAAGTCATTTATCCCATTGCAGATAGTAGTTTGGTTTGTCCTGTTCAATGTGTGCCCAAGAAAGCTGGGATGAATGTGGTACCTAATGCGAGATATGAGCCTGTTCCGATGCAGCCCATGACTGGATGGAGAGTATGTATGGACTATCAGAAATTGAATGCTTGGACAGAAAAGGACCACTTCCCTATGTCGTTCATGGATCAGATGTTGGACAACCTTGCTGGTAAGGGTTGGTATTGCTTTCTTGATGGTTATTCGGGTTACAATCAGATCTCTATAGCTTCGGAAGACCAAGAGAAAACCACACTCACTTGCTCTTATGGGACTTTCTCCTTCAAACAGATGCCATTTGGGTTTTGTACTGCTCTGGCAATCTTCCAGCGTTGCATGATGTTGATATTCTCTGATATGGTTGAGGACACTATTGAGGTATTTATGGATGATTTCTCTGTGGTAGGTGACTCATTTGATGGTTGTTTGGATCATTTGGCCGAGGTACCAAAACGGTGTGAAGAGTGCAATCTTGTGCTCAATTGGGAAAAGAGCCACTTCATGGTGAAAGAGGGGATCATTCTGGGTCATCGGATTCCTGAGAAGGCTATTGACGTTGATAGAGCAAAAGTCGAGGTAATAGAATAGCTTCCACCACCTGTCTCTGTTAAAGGTGTTAGAAGATTTCATGGGTATGCAGGCTTTTATAGGAGGTTTATCAAGGATTCCTCCAAAATTGCACACCCATTGTGCAAATTGCTTGAAAAGGAGTGTAAGTTTGGTTTTGATGATTCTTGTCTGAGAGCATTTGCAGAGTTGAAGGAAAAGCTTGTTTCCGCACCTATCATTATTTCACCGGTTTAAGGGCAACCGTTTGAGGTATTATGTGATGCGAGTGGAGTGACGCTTGGTGTGGTTTTGCGACAGAGGCGAGAGAAGATTCTTCATCCTATTTACAATGCCAGCAAAGCTCTAACTGTGTCTCAAAAGAACTATACGGTGAATGAACAAGAACTCCTTGTTGTGGTTTTCGCAATTGAGAAATTTTGATCATACTTCCTTTGTAATAAGGTCATAGTGCATATTGACCATTCTACATTAAGGTATTTGATGCAAAACCGAGGGTGATCAGATGTGTGTTGTTGCTACAAGAGTTCGATTTTGAGTTGAAATAAAGAAAGGGGACAGAAAATCAAGTTGCCGATCACTTGTCCAAATTAGAGGAAGAAGCTATGCTCAAGTTAGGATATGGGGCTGAAATTAATGATGCTTTTCTACATAAACAGGTATTGGCGGCTTCTTATGATGTGATTCCTTGGTTCGCAGACTTTGCTAACTACTTGGCAAGTGATCTGGTTCCATCCGATTTGTCTTTTCAGCAGAGGAAATTTTTTATGCATGATGTAAAGAAGTTCTTTTGGGATGAGCCTTATTTGTTCCGTATTTGTGCTAATGGGATTATTCGTCACTGTGTGCCCGAGGTTTAAATGATGAGTATACTAGAGGGGTGTCACTCTTCGCCTGTTGGTGGGCATCATAGTTGTATTCAGACTGCGCATAAAATCCTATAGTCTGGGTATTATTGGCCTACCATCCACCAAGATGCCCATGATTTTGCCAAGTCCTGTGATCATTGCCAAAGAGAAGGAGGAATTTCAAAGAGGCAAGAGCTTCCTCTGAATGCTATATTGGTGATGGAGTTGTTTGATGTATGGGGCTTGATGAGTTTCTTCTAAGAGCTTATGAAAGTTCAGCCTTGTACAATAAGAAGACGAAGAAGTATGATGATCAAAAGATTGAAAAGCGCAAATTTTCTATGGGTGATCTGGGGCTTCTATTCAACTCTAGGTTGCGCTTGTTTCCTGGCAAGCTCAATTCCAAGTGGACCGGGCCATTCATAGTCACTCAAGTGTTCCCACATGGAGCGGTCGACCTCAAGATTAATGACGGAACATGTTCAAGGTAGATGGGAATAGGATCAAGGTCTATATGGGCAAAGAGGAGAATGTGCAAGAGGTAGTTGAGGCCTACTATCTTGATGAATTCTGAGTAATCAAGAGGCATGCGTCGTGCCGCAACGATAAATCAAGCACTGCTTGGGAGGCAACCCAAGATGTACAATCTAGCCAACTATAGGTTTTTCTTTTCGATTTAGGAGTTTTCTTTGTTTAGTTAGTTTTCTGTAATTCTTTTGATTGTTATTTTATTTTTGTATTAGTGTTGGCTAGATATAGAGTAGGGTCCGTGTCTAGAAAGTGTCTAGAAAATGTAAAAAGAAAGGCCTAACGGTTGCTACATGTTCAGGGATGAAAAACCAAACCTGTAGAAAATGTCTAGTGTCTGTAGACCCCAGGTAAGTCCTCTAATTTTATCCAAGTGTTCAGTGACCTAATGAGCCCACCCACGGTCCGTAGGTCAACCCCCGGTCCGTAGACGAGGTTTCGTGGATCCAGATCTAGGGTTTTGTCGACCTGACCTGGACCCTTTATTAATAAAAACTATTCATTTTTAAATTAATCCCCCACTTCCCATATTTCCTCCCAACCGTTTCTAACCCTTCCAAATCCCACAACTCCCTCATAAATCCCCCAAATCACTCCCATCTCCCATACATATCATCCCCTCCCTCAATTTTCCATTCCTCTCTCTCTCCCAAAACTGATCACTCCCATTCTCACTTCACAAAAAGAGTTCAAGGTCTGAGTTCTGTGTCAAAAAGGTCTAAGGAGTTCATTGGCATCACACAATCACCCACTTCTAATACTTGTAAGGTAAATGATTTCACTTTAACTTTGAATTTTGGTATTCATTGTTCAATACATGAAGTCACGAAGTGGGTCTTGACCTTGAGTTGTTTTTGTATGAAATTGCATGATGAACTAGAGTTAGAAACACCCTTGGGATGATAGATGTGATTGTGTTATCTTTGTAATCAAATAAATCTGGGTAAATAGTCTAAATGGAAGTTTCGACTTAGGGTTCCTAGTTTAGTACGCTATAAAAGTTAAATAATGAGTAATCGAAACCATAGGGATGACAAACTACCATAAATTGTGTTGAAATGCCTGATTAGACTTAGGTTGATTGTTTGACTTGTTGAAACAATGGTTTAAAAATGAGGAATGTCTGATTCATGGTACAGAGCTGACCCATGGGACCCTGTCTACGGACCGTAGGTCAACCTACGAACTGTAGATCAGGTCCATGGGTTTGTTGCACATGGAGTATCCACTAAGTGTGGAACTACAGAGGTGGACTATGCTCCATACATCAATCTATGGACCGTAGGTCAACCTACAAACCGTAGATGGTCACTCATGCTACTGTACATAAATTTTTTTAGTTTTTGTTTTGGTTTGTTCTTTAGTCTAATTTTTTTGAGTGTGTTACTGGTTTATTTTGGTACTAATTAATTCCTCCAAAGGTACCATGGCTCCCAAGAAAGCTTCGACCTTCACCGCAAAGGGAAAGTCAAAATCTGTGGCACCCTCGTACCGGCTGATTGATAAAGATACTGATGCGGAGAACGATCCCGCATATGTTCCACCTGTCCCCAGGACATCCCCACAACACCTCGCACAAGTCGAAATCAAACCCGGCAGGTTATTCTCGACGTGGTCACTGCCTCCCAGTTTGATGAGGAGGATACACTCATCGATTAACCGGTTGGTTCTACTTCTAGCTCTGAGTCCACCTATGCTTCTGGCTCCGGTTCTGGCTCCACATCCGGCTCTAAATCACATAGTAGGATTGCCTCATCTGATAGGGCTTCTAGTGCGGGGGACATTCCAGTGCCACCAAACACCGAGCCTAGTGCAGTTGCTGAGGAGCAAAATAGTTGGTGTGTAAGTTGAAAGTGTCAAATATACAGCGATGCCAGGATGATGAATGAGAGAGAGAGGATGGCTCGATTGATTACCTAGGAGAGTCGGGCTCTCACAGGTAGCCTTCTCACCGCACCCACCATTCATGAGCTTTTCAAGAGACACAGGTGCGAGTGGATGGCCCGTAGCTTAGGGTCATATAACGAGGAAGTCGTGAGGGAGTTCTACGCTTCCTATGCAGCCACCCTCTGAGGTTCCATTGATAGATGGACCAAGCCTGCTGACCAGAACCCACTAAAAGCTACTCTAGTTCGTGGGTTCTCAGTTGATATATCGGAGGCTAGTATCCTCAGATTCCTCTACGGCACGGGCCATAAACTATAAGAAAAAGGCTTATTAGGGACCAACAATTAAAGACGGGTGGAGAATCTTGTCCTTATATGTATATATATAGAGGATTATTTAATGGTCCCTAATTCTTGTAAATTAGGGAAGAAAATAAATATAGTCTCTAAAATTATAAGCATCTAGTCCTAAGAGCTTATAATAAGCGGGAAGAGTGTGGGCCCTAATCTAAATATTATGTATAAGAATATTTTAATATATAATTACCAGTACCCTCACCCACCCCACCCCCTTCTCTGTCTCTCTCTCCAAATAAACCTCTGCTCATGTAAACCCTCATTTTTTTAGAAATCAAATCTGTGAAAACTGTAAATCCAACTCAATTTTTTCACTCACGGATCATTTGGGCCAGAAATTTACAAAAGGTAGGTAAGTCCTTATCTATCAATGTTTTTCTTCTTCTTTTCCGTCATTTAAATTTGTCTTCTTTGTGAACTTTTTAATGGAGTATATATATTGTATTATTGTGATTTAAATGTGAAGGAGTGGTGAGGGTTTTTCGATTTACATTTCAAAACTCATTCAAATTTAAGTTTATATTTTGGAGGTGCAGGGCTCATTATTTAGGGCGTTTAGGTTTGTTTTGTATCTTTTTAGCAATTACACACTTTTCACTTCTAGGTGATAGATTTTTCAACCCTTTCTATCCAAGATTTCATGCCCAATTGGGATATTGTGGATCTGGAGTTTTTGTCAAGCTTGGGGGAAGTGTGATGATTTTATTACCCTGTTGGAGGGTTTTATAATGAGCTAAATATGTGCATCATTTCCTTAATATCATTGAGAACTAGAGTAAAGGAGGAGAAGGGAGGAAGAAGGTGTTGGTAGTAGAAGTGTGGAGTTTTAAATTTTTTCTATCTCTAATTAATATTTCTTTTACTATGGATGAAATAGCTAATGCTTTGATTCATGTAACTGACTATTAAAATATTAGCAGAACAATTCTATCATTGTTGTATGTCTAGGTCTACCTGATATTCTTATGTCTTCACCGCATGCATAGCTATATATGAGAAAGGATTTTTTAGCTACATAACGAATATCTAGCCACGAAAGTCATTCGTTGCCACAGAGGAAATCCATTTCCAGGAAGCTTAGTTTAGTTGTATCAATTTATAGCCATGAAAGAGGAACAATATTCATAATTTCATATTCGTATCATTGATTGATGTTAACTTGAAATTCATTTTTTGAAATTAAGGTTAGTTCATTGAACAAGGACTAAAATTCATCCTTGAATGCTGGAATTGTTGACTATGTATATAGTGTGTAGTTCTTCACCTCTCTAGTTTTGTGTTTGTTATCCTGCGATTTCTTAGCAACTGCTACTCACGATGGTGTTAAACTTTAGGATTTACGCAAATTGAAGAACTTTAGAACTTTCACTCCTTAAGATGAAAACACACCAACTCAATCAGGCATACATTAATTGTATTCTACTGAATCAAGACACTGAATCTATACTATGAATCAAAAAGAACTGAAAATCATATTTGTTCTTTCGGTTGTGAATCAAATTCAATTGGAAGGCTGGATACCATTTTTAATACTTATAATTGAATCTGAAATTGAGTTAAATGTCCATTCTTGAAAATACTTGAGCTTCATTTTGAGTTGGGAAAACTAAATTAGGAGTTGAATTGAATAGCTTCTATAATTGTTGTCGAAGTTCTAGTTTATTTGTTTCTTCTGTATAATGTACTGATGAATTTGAATAAAATAGTCTGAAAAAACAGAGCGTCAATACTGTTTCTTGCTAGTAACATTAGTTTAGGATATCGGTATTATTAGCTACCCACTCATTCGAAGTTTCTAATAATCAAAACATTTTTGAAAACTAGTTGTGTATCTCAATTGTTTTTTTTACTTGTATGGTACACATATGAGACTCTATCTACGTCATATCTCTATATTCTCTTAATATTGCAGTTTTAGCTTTCTTACAAAATATCAAATTCTTCTGACTAATCTGTCCAATTTATGAACCGCATTTTCGTGTTGCTGAATCCAATAGCTAGCATAAATAGAACAAAAAAAATATCTTAGCAAACTATTTTTTTTGAGAATTTATAGTTTTCGACGAAGTTTCTTGATTCGTGCAAGCTAGTTAATGAAAATCAACATGTTGTTGAATATGTATTAAGTCTTGCTCTGGATTTTACTTGTGCATCTTAGAAAATTATTGTGTTTTATGGTTGTATTTTGAGATTTAGCTTAATATTATAAGAAGCTTTTTCATATAGTGTACATTAGATACATTTTATAACTTAAGTGTAACTGCTTGATCACATAGACCTAAATTTGGGTTTATTTTGACAAAACCATGTTAAATTGAGGTTTATGATTTTTAGTGTCTAAGGCCTAGTTTATTAAGTTGTTTCTCTATTTCAATAATGTGTCTAGTTTGTATAGAATGTTAAATGTTAACTTCTACGTAACATTGTTTTGTTGACATTCTAATTTATAATTGATTATACTTTTGCTGCCTCCTTTCTGTTGTTGTTTGAAACTTTGAAGATGCATTTAATTAAACTTGATAGATTTGAAACTCCAATGCTTGAGTTACTATTAGGCATAATTCATTATTTAACTATTTTTCTAGTAGTTCATCTTTGTAGTTTTTTTATTGTATAAATTGTGTCTATTGCAGGTTTTGGAGACTTGAGTTTAGAAGTCAAGCAATAGCTTTTGAAGTCATAAAGCAAGTTGATAAGTTCGTGATCATTTTTCAAGGACTAATAGATCAAAATTTGTATTTTTTGTTATGGATGTACACACTTTTTCTTAGAGGTTGTGTAAACAGCATAGTGACTTGTATCTTAGTCATCCATTGAAACCATGATATTATTGCATATTTTTTTTTGGAATCCAATTGATTTGAATACATGTATGAAACTCTTGAACCACTGATGGTCAATTAGAGACCAAATGTATTACTTGTCTCTAAAGGTTAATCTACTTTTCTGAGATTTAACAACCAGAAAACACTATTTTTCAAAGATGAAAATCATATATTTGAGACGACAAATGTAGTCTCCAGAAGGTCTTTAGCGACCGATTTTGTTTCTGTCCCTAATTTAATTTAACGACCGGCTTAAGATGCCCGTCGCAATTAACTTTTTAGCAAAGATTAGCTATTAGGACGGGTGGCGACCAGCCTTTTCCCGTCCCAATAGACAATTTGGGACCGGATTCGGACATTTAGGGACCAAATTTCCCTTCCTTAGAGGCTCTTTTTCTTGTAGTGATACTCTAGCAATAAAAACAACATAATTTTATTATCAATGGGACATCGTGAGGAGCGGGGCATTCCAGAAGAATGCAGAGCAGAGGGAGACTTTATTGCGCTGGTTGGCCCATCACCTGGCTACAGTCGGAGGGCGCGCCGAGTGGGTCAGAAACCCGAATGTAGGCATCAGGAAGGCCACTTTATCTTTTGTTGCCAAATTCTTTTGGCTATTAGTGCAAAACAGGGTGTCTCCTATGCAGGCAGACAATGTTCTTACTTGGGACCGTGCAGTCATGGCGGTATCCCTAGTAGCTAGGTTTGAGATGAATTTTTCTCGCATGATTATTGTGGAGATTCATGAGAGGGCTTTCAAGGCCGCCACCACTTACTCCTTCCCATTTCATTTTTTTAATTATGCAGGGATTATGGAGTGCCGGTTTGGCATTGTGATAAGTTGATTCAAGAGACCAAGACCCTGGATATAGTCCTTATTCGAGATGAGGTCAATGTGGCTGCACCGCGCAAAGAGCCGCAGGTTGAGGTGCCACCATTGGGAGCAGACTTAGTTGCAGATGTAGAGCAGATGCAGGGTTAGGATCCTGCCCCTCCTACCACTACTGAGGATGCCCCGACTTCACATTTTCTGGCCACCAGTCAGGCCCCTAGCTCCTCCAGAGCCACCCCCTCTTCAGGGTCTGTTGTCGTGCCCTTAGCTTGAGTCTAGAAGTTGGAGGCTCAGATGGCTACCCTACTTCAACTTGTGAGGCCGCAGATGCAGCGGGAAATGGAGTAGTCTGCGACTAGGGTGGAGCAGCGTATGGAGCAACTGATGGACCAAAAGGTTCATGTCGTTCACCAATGCCTTGATGCATTTGAGTTGTGTGTCTTAGAGAGAACAACCACCACCACAGATGTCTCTGCTTTCCGGATGGAGTCAGCCAGTCTCCGAGCTAATCTTGTCACCCTCCTAGCTCCACCAGAGACTCAGCTCTAGTCGGCCCCCACGGCTCTGGTTGATAATATGTTGTTCGATGCTATATTCGGGGATGAGATGTCACCTCCTACTTCTGCTGGTCATGCTTGGAAGCGCCCCCGCTCCAGTCGAGCTTCTGATAATACTGAGGCTGAGAGAGTTAGCAAGAGGGAGCACCAGTAGACTGAGGCGGCTTAGAGGGCATCCATCATTGATGAGGAGTTACGATAGCAGAGAATTAGAGAGGTTGGTATTGGTGCCTCCAACAGTATGAGCACCACTGATGGTGCGATGAGAATAGATGTTAGCACTACTGAGGGTGCTGAGGCTGTTGATGCGGGCACTACTGAGGGTGACCTGATTGTTCATCTAGTGGGCTCCGATAAACCGGACCCACCCATTTTTTGATAGGTCTTTGGCGCTATGAGCCACATGTTTGCTTCACCCAATCCTTTATTCTTTTTTTTTGTGCATTGGGGACAATTGCACTCTATTTTGTTGGGGGTGAGGTAAATGGATTGTGAGTGATAGGGTGAAGTCTGAGTAACACAACTCATAGTCCTCTCTTGGGGTTTTCCTTCCTGTGTTCTTTTTCCCCAAAAGACTGTTTTTTTATTTCTGTTGAACCGGCATGTGTTAGCATTGTATGTGTAGAAGTATGAGAAAGAATAAAACATGATGGCATGATTAATAAAGAAAAATCATACCCGTCTAAAAACAATGATATGTGCTAAAATATGTAGGCTAGAATGAGTTGAATGTGTTGTCTCTGAGTATGGCATGATAAAGAACCAATTTGATCGCATGACTTAAGCTAAAACTTGAACTCGGTAATCTCATAATGAAACAATGTGCCAAGAGTGTCTGAGGAAAGTTGATTGTTCAGACAGTTTGTGCCAATCAAGAACTTGACCCGTTGGTCTTCCTAAGATGATCTAGGCTAGAAGTTGGGAAGTGATCATATGCCCTTGTTCAAATTAGTCTACATAAGCCTAAAAGAATCCAACCAAATGAAATCAATGTTCCCTTTGATCCAATTTTTTTAGCCTAAAATTGACCATTTTTTTTTATTCACCTAACTCACCTTCCCTAAAATAAGTGTTTTGGCCCCAGTCCCTCCTTGACATGTGCACCTTGACTTAGGCCAAAAGCCTAAGTTGAGGGTGGATAATGCTAAAAGTTACCTCAATCTTGGCCCTGATCCAACGTCGGATATTTTGCACCTCAACTAATGGAAAATCCATAAGTTGAGGGTGGCTATGAAATAGGAAACCGAAATAAAAAGGGTATGAAAAGAGTTTTGTGTTGAAAAGAGAAAAAGAGAAGATAGAAGAGGATGTGACTTTTTGCCAAAGAAGCAAAAATATGATAAATAAAAGTGCTGAAAAATAAAGAAAAATAAAGTGAAAGAAAACGAGGAAAGTGAACAATAAGAGCTACAAAGTCAAAAGTCACATCCGTGGTGAAACGAGTCGAGGGAAAGAAAGTAAAAAGGAGGGATGTCAAAAATAGGTAAAAAGCCAATGTAATGTCAAGGAGGGCAGAAAGTCACTAAAAAGTACCCAAATGTACCACACCTGACCCTGAGCCTATGTTACAAGCTAAAAAAGTCCTATAGTGATCCTAGCAACTAGTTTAGAGAGTCTAAGCAGTGAAAATAAGGGAATGCCTATGGCATTGAGCACTACCCGTACTTAAAGTTAGTTCTGAGCGTGAGTGTTGAATGAATCCTTGTACTCAAAATCATATTCATTGTGTGAAAAAGGGATTTTGTTTGAAGTAAGGGCACTAGTTACATTGTCGGAGAGTTTTACCTTGGTGATAATGAAAAGTGTATGTTGTGTGTCTAGTGGTCGATCTTTGTCATATCTTGATCTGCGTGAGTTAGCTTGTTGAGTCTAAGAGAAAAGATTTGCACTCAAAAAGGGTGTCGGGATAGAAAGCCATATGATTACTTGTATTTGAGTGTCTCCTTCTATACAAGTGTCGTTTAGAGTCTTAGTGTGTCGCTTGAGGACAAACAAAGAATTTAAGTTAAGGGTGTTGATATACCGTGAGTTTACGGTATTTTTTAATACATTTCACTTAAGAGTTGTGTGTGTCTAGGGCCATTTTGTGTTAGAACTAATGTTTATTGTGCTAAAATTGCAGTAAATAGGCTTGGACAAGGTTGAGAGAGATACAACTGAAATTCTGCAGAAGTTTCCACCCACGGAAGTGACCTACGGACCATAGGTCGAGTCACGGTCCGTCATTGGGTAGGCGTGGACTGATCTTCAAGAGAAATCTGACCAAGTGTGGAGCTACGAAGAAGAGTGATGGACCGTAGGTCGACCTAAGGTCCGTCCTACAGGTCCGTCGATTGCAACTGGAAGTTGAAACTCCAGTACCTGATTGAAAAGTCCAAGTATAGAGCCACGGAAGAGGACCCACAAGCCGTGGATCGACCGACCGTTCGTTCGGCAGGTCGGTGGATTGCAACTAAAAGTTGAATGTTTCAAAACTTGTGAGAAATTGTCTAAATATTGAGCCACGGAAGGGACCTATGGACAATAGGTCAGTCCACGATCCGTAGGTCATTATCGTCGATTGAAACCGCATCCAGAAAAGTTTATTTTCTTATTTCATTTCCTTTTTATTTAGGACATGTTTTTCTATAAATAGGATATCTAAACCTCATTTTTGGGGATTAGACATTATTATTAACTTTCAGTTCTTGGTATTTTCTTGGTAATTATTAACTTGCAAACTCTAGCAATTTGATTTCCAAATTTTAGTTTATAAAGATTTTTGCTTTGAATTTCAATTGGAGATTTTGGGTTTCTTCTACTCATTACGTAAGTTCATGAATTCTTCTTCTAAAAATATGAATTGTGTTCTTCCTAGCATGGGTAACTAAATCCACAACTAGGGTTGTGGGAACCATGAGCGATTAACAAAGTATGAATAGTAACTAAGTAATTTTTGAATAGTGTTGTTGCATGCATTGATAATCCTTTTGTTTAGAAGTCTTTTTAACGGTGGCCAACGTTAGAACTCATCTTGTTGCTACTTGCCGGACCAAGGAGGTAGTTAATAAGAAAAGAATTATCAACATAGATTTAGTGTGATATTATCTAATAGTCTAATGTCAATTGGTGCGAGGGTGAAAACTAAGTAATACATTGATGTGATGTCTAATATGAGGTAAAGGTAAGCGTTCGTAATTTATACACGCGTAGCCGGACCAAGGTGCGGGGTGAAATTCTCTATTTGCGGACTAAGCACTTAGGGATACATAACTTACCACTTTGCATGTGATACACTAGGAACTGATTACTATTACTAGGATTACCACGTTATGAGCTTATGGGGAACACATACACCCTAGTTTCTTTCTCTCAGTGATAACAACTAAAGTTCGAATCTTGCTCACTTGTTCTCTAAACAACAATCAATTATTTGTTATACAAAAGCCCTCTCTTTACTTACTTGTCTCGTAAATAAGTTGACTAAAGGAATATAATTGTAAGTTACCATATACCTCGTGGGATTGACCCCAACCTACAAGTTGGGTTCTTTATTTGACAACGATCTCTTATACTTCTTTAGGGAGGTGTAATTTGAGGGTATCACCTACCAAGGGAGTCGATTACATCTTGGGATGAACTTACTGAGGCATTTTACATAAGGTTTTTACCTATTTCAAGAATGATGACATTGAGAGACAATATTTAGGGCTTTAAACGTCTAGATGTTGAGCCAATCCACGAGACGTGGCTGAGGTTTCAGAAGTTGGTACATTAATGTCAGACCTATGGACTTCTAAACAACGTGTTGTTACAACATTTATACCGGAGTCTAGACTTGGTGAACAAAGATGTGGTTGATCAACTGGTCTTAGAAGGTACTATGCAGTAACCTTTTAAGATAGCGTCAACTCTCCTTGATGGGATGCTGAAAATAAACCGAGCTTGATATTCTTAGGAAGATCATGTGTCTCCTTTGACTTTCAGGATGACAAAGGAACAAATAGAAAAAAACCAAGAACGGGATGAAAACATGGCTAAAATGATCACGCAAATGGATTTCAAAACATGTATTGTGTAGTGGTTCTAAGGCCGTGAATGGTGTTGGAGTTAGCGAAGCAAATTCTGATGATGTGCACTTTGAGGCTTTGTACAGTGAAAAGGTACACTTTCTAGCGAATCAGGAAGGAGACTGCCACAAAAATTATCCAAGGCCAAGTGGAACCCAACATTGGAATATAGAGCGTGATGGAGGTTGGAAAAACCTTAATAAGGATTGGAGTGACCGTGGTACAAACTGGAGGGAGAGAGATGGTGACAAGGAGAGATATGTTCCTCCATGACGTCAAAAGCCAAAAGAGCAAAGGGCTGACCCAGAGAATTTCTGAACTGAAGATATGCCTGCACACATTCTCAGTAAGGTAGAAGGTTTAAAGAAAGTGCTCAAAGAGATGAATGAGGTCGTCTCAACTCTAAATCAGACGGTTACTTCCCACTGGTGTCCATTAAACAACTGGAAATGCAAATGGTCGAGATATCATCTTTTCTAAATCTGAGGCTAAAAGGGGGTCTACCAAGTGATACTTTGCCTAACTCAAAGAATGAACCTTGAAAGCATATCCACATTGTGCGATGATGGTAAATAAGGCACTTCTTGGGAGGAAACCCAAGTATTTAAGTTTTTCTTATTGTAGTTTGAATAACGGGTGTTGAATGTGCAGGTTCAAAAGTTGAAATTTTGGGAAAAAGAGCAGTTAGGCGAGCCCAGGGACCAGTCAGGGACTCGTCGAATATGTTGGCGAGCCCAACTTGGATCGCTGTTTGAAACACCTAGTTGGCTAAAAGTCTGTAAAACTCAGTGGGCTAAAGATCCATTCGGCGCATCACCGAATGGGTCGGTGACATAAGTAAGTGTCGCCGACTGGTGCACGAACTGAAGGGTCATAAGTCTAAAACCTTTTTTAAATTCAAAAATCTCCCTTATTTTATACTTTTTGATTTCTAGCCTTTTACAACTACACTTTAGATTATATTTTTCGCATTTATTGCTTAGTGTGTTGGATCAATTGCTTCGGGGGAGACTTTGGTATCCTAGCTTTTCAAACTTATGCTTCTGAGGTTGGTTATCAAAACCCCACCTTTGTGCTTTGGTAATTATGAATGCATAATCGTTGTCTTATTGTGTTGTTTGCGTATAACTGTGTGATTAGTTGAATTGATTATTGTGTTTTGTGCCTGTGATATCCCGAATAGTGTTCATTGTCCCTTAATTGTGAATTCTGGATTGTTTGATTTATAAAACTTGTGGGTTTTGTTGATTTTGTTGTTGGGTCTAGTAGGGGTGAAGTCTCAATCACCTCGATTGTGCCGATCATCCAATTTTGCCTCATGATAGAGTGGTTGACGTCATTCTTAAGGGAAAAAGACAGCGATTGGCTAACTTTGGCCAAAACAGGGGAAGTCTGAGTACCCCGAGGTCATGGGTAGTATGAGTTTGGGATTAGTTGAATAAAATAGGTGTTTAATTTTGTTTTCGTGGGCTGCAAGTTAGAATTTGAAGGTCAGGGTCAAAATCTGGAATGTTGGACTATTCACCGAGCTGGGTCAAGCTCGCCAGTTGTTCGGCGATTTGCCTAAAGACCCTTGGATCACCTTTTATTCTTCATATTTGAGAGTTTTGTTCTGTAACATTTAGCGATACGCTAGAGCTCACCGAGTTCACTTGGCGACTCATAGAATCCCCATTCTGATAACCCTTTTGCTCCCCTATTTTTCAAAAATATTTTGTAACATTCAGCGAGCTACTTTTAGTTCACCGAATGGTGTCAGCGATCCACCGACAGAAAGGCCATGGACATCTCCGACTTAGGCTAACTTATGAGGATTTTTACTGTGTAGCATTCGGCGAGCCCGACTTGGCTCACCAAATGGGTTCGGCGAGTCTTTCTGCAATTTTTTTTTACACTTTGAAGTTTTTTTTCTTGACTAAGTCTAGCGTTTTTGACTTTGTTTCGCAGGTATGGCTAGACCAAAAGTACTAAGGAGAAATCAACCACTACAAAAGCGGGCAAGAGGCATAGTGATAAATGAGGGAGCTGCATCCTCCCAAAATGCACCGAAGAAACTTCCTTCGATTGGGAAATGTAAAAGGGAATGGGTGAGTTGTTCCCACACCAGCGGAGGGAAGCTCTAACAGCCAGGGAATCTATGTCACTCACCTGACTACCTCTGATAGTGAGGACCATTTAGGTGACAGTTCACCAGCTTCCACATCTGAGCTGGAGGAGGATAAGCTTCTCCAAGCTAAGTGAGAGGAGCTACACTGCAAGGGGATGCATGATCTAGCTTGGATCCCGGTGCCTCCTATACCTCCTCTACCTCCAGTACAGATAGTGTATCAGGTACCACTAGCTCATGTTCCTCCTTTCTGGTCACTAAATCGATTAAAGGTTGAGAGTTTGAGGATAATATTTGAGGAGAAGCGGTTTCTATAGACGTTGTGGTAGAGCGGTACCCCTCGTGTGGAAAATTCTCAAGTTTTGCAAGTTTGAGATCTTCACCAAGCCCCGAGGCTTATATATTCCTACTTGGGTTAGAGAGTTCCATGTCGAGTAAGGAAAGCTGGTTCCTAAAGGAAAGAAGAAGGCCAGTGCATTTAAGTGAGTTGATCATGTGGTAGTACGGGGCCAGAAAGTGAAGTGCAGCAACACCGATATCAATGATGTGCTAGGTTGTACGATGAATGTGATGCACTACTACATAGATAAAATCCAAAATAATACTCTTGATGATTTGAAAGGTTGGTTGGCACCACTAATTTCTGACACCACAACACGGTGGATTGAGCCTTGTGTTCCTATTGAAAAAAAGGAGTTGAACGTGGATGCAGTATATTAGTTCAAGGTCATTAGTAGCACCATTATGCCTTCGCAAAATAAATCAGTATTCCAGCTCCCAAACGATGCTTATATGGACTGTATCATGAGCAGGGATAAACTTAATCTAGGTCTACTTATCGAGCAGGATATGGCAATGAGGGCCAAGAAGAGTCATACCTCTCTCCCCTTTTGTATTTATGTTACTAAGCTATGTAGGTGGGCCCGTGTTTCGGTGATTGCAAAGACCGATGTGGAAGTGACTCCCGCTTCCTCTACTGATATCTGACAGATAGAGTCCGAGTATATGAAGGATGAGGCTGATCGGAGGAGAGCTGCACTAGCGGACACATCCCTGGTAGTTGATGTTGATATGTTGCTGACCGAGGCAATACTTCCCCCTCAACCCATTGAGCCTATAGGTACTCCTGGTACCTCTACATCTGCCCCTCTTAGTTCGATTGTTGTTCCCCCTCCGACTGCTACTACTTCTACTACTTCTACTACTTCTACTACTTCTTGACCCCCGATCAATATTGTATAAAATGGGTCATCTGGCCCAATTTGCTGATGTGCGTGCCTCCCGGGTAGAGGTTGTTGTGCATGTGTTGATTGAGCAGGCAATTGATGCTGCCTTGGCCCTGATTAGGGTTGAGATGAGAGAGCATAGTGAATTGATAGATGCCCATAGATTTGCACTGGATGGCCTTACTGTGAGGGTAGAGCCTTGAGAGCAGGGTCGTAGTGCTTTTGAGGATGTGACGGCCTTGAACACTGATAGTGTTGGGCTACGGAAAGATATGGATGAGCTAAAATCCACTTCTCTCTTGATGTTCTTCGGCACTGTGACACTTCTTTAGGTGCTGAGTTCAGATTTCCTAGCCAGTTTTGAGATTCCTCCAAGTACTACGACCGGAGATGTTGCTAGGGTTGATACGGCAGATGTTTAGTCTGAGGCTGATACTGTTGAGGAGGATATGGATGTTAGAGACGTAGTAGTCTATGATGATTTAGCAGATCTTGAGGGAGCTATGGTTGAGACAGTTGTGCAGGCATCTTTGAGAGACTCTTCGATGGAGAGATCCAGTGGAGCGAAGGACGATGTAGAGCCAGGTAGTGATGCCCAGACAGATGGAGTCACTGACATGCAAAGTTCACCACAAGCTTAGCCTAGCAGGATGATTATCTTGACTCTCTTTCTGTTATTATTTAGACTAGTTTTACCATTTTTGCGCATTTGAAGACAATTACTAGATTAGTTTGGCGGGTAGAGGTATTTCCATTCCCATCTCTTTTGGGTTGTTTTCTAGATATTCTGTGTTGGCGATTGTTGTGAATGTTGGTTTGTGTTTATATATATATTAGTTTTGATCCATCGTGTTGGTCCTCTATTTTGAAATGCAAATGTTGGTTTTAAATCGGTTTTTAAAAGTGCCACCTTGTGATGTGTTTGAATGTGGCTGTTCTCTTGCAATTTCAAGTGTTGGTTGTGATCAATACCGATGACTTGAATAGTGCTCTCGATTAAATGATATGAGTGTACGGCTTCGATAAGGCAAATTGAGTTACATAAGTCATATGTGAACTCCTAGCATCTCATTGTGACTAGCCGGTTGTTGAGTTGATCTCTTGTGATAATCGTTGCACCCAAGCTAAAAAATGTAGAGTCTTGTTTGATGATTGTGTTGAATGCAATATGTGGTGATATTTTCTTGAAATGTGTACTTGGTAATACCTAGAACTTGCCCCGTTAGTCCAATTGATTAATATAAGCAGTCGATTGAGATGATCTTAGGCACAAATTTGTGAAGAGTGAACAAAAATTGATCTTATATCTCTTAGTGACTACCTTGTGAGAGTGTGAACCTTGCTTGATACCATTTGTGCCTATTCTTTTCCTTGGATGAAACTTGAACAACTTTGACCTCGTTGTCCCATCATCTATAACCTTCATGAAGCATTGGTTTATTTGAATTGCCAACTTAGGTCAAACGCCTAAGTTGGGGGTATCGTGAAAAAGGAGGAAAGTGAAGAAGTGTGAAAAAAATTTCCCTTGAAGGATCATGTTGAAAAATATGGATCCCCTCCATCTAAAAAAAAAAAAAAAGTGAAAGTAGAAAAAGATTGAAAAAGAAAAGAGTTTGTGGAATAAAGCTTGTGAAATGAGCAAAAGAATTAGGGTATCCAATGAGTCATGCTTAAATGAACATAGGGTGGATTATGCAAATCTTATAGTGTGAAAGAGAGGGAGAAAAAGTGAAATGCCGGCCATGCTTCATGAAGGTAGAAGTCACTAAATCAAAATGATCATACCTTTACCCTCAGCCCCGTTACAAACCATGAAAGACCTTTGTGATCTTGAGTGAGCTGGAACTCATGTTGGTTTGAAAATAAGCGCAAGCCTATGGCTAGAGTTATTCATGTATTTGACTTTGAGAGTGTGAGAGTTGTTTTTGATTCCAAAATTCTAAATTATTGACAAGTTTTGTGTGAGCAGGAAATCATTCTTGGTGTGAGGGCATTTAAATTCTTTTGTTGAGCATGAACTTGCATTTGAAGCAAGCATTGTAAGCTTGAGTTCTATTTGATGATGGTTAGTCACAGTTTGAAACTTAGAGTGCACAATTAAACATTGCATGAGTAGTTTGAACCTCTTGTATGCATTCTTGTTGAGTCTTGAGTAGCAGTGTTTGCAGACATCCCTATTAAACTGATTGATCTTGTGTTTTACTTGACGAAAAGTAAGAGTTTAAGTTTGGGGTGTTGATGAGTCTAGGATATTGACTCATTTAGGGCTTATTATTCCTAGTTTTAGTGTCCTCGATGCCTATTTTGTGCTCTTCACTGATGTTTAAAGGCTAATTTGCAAATATAAAGGCAAAAGAGCAAGGAAAGAACATTAAGGAGCGTAAAAGATGAAAAAAGCTGAAGATAATGAAAGGTGAGAAATGCCAAAGTCACTCGGTGAGTCGTTTCAGCTCACCTAATGTTCCAAACTACCAGCCATGGGGAGAAGCCAACTTGGCGATGGAACTGGACCTTCAGAGAACCACTGAATGGATCGGCGACAAAGAATTTGATCCCCTAAAGTGACCGGGTCTGAAGGATGAAGAGTTAAGGCAAAACGATGATGGAAAGGAGAAATTGTCGGATCGCCGACTTGGTCGGCGATGCTCGACTAACTCCGCCGATTGACCTTGAAGGATAAAATCTGAGAATGTATAAATTGATTTTTAAAAGGAGAAAATAGTATCCTGCCATTGTTAGACTCGGAGCCTGCGATTAAAACACTGCTTTTCTTAGTTTCTAGGAGTTTTCTAGTAAATTTTCAAGTTGGGTTTGAATTCGAAGCTGAATTGGAGTATTGAAAAGATTTAGATATTACTACCCAGCTTAAGGAGAATGTAGTTGGTATTAATTTCTTACTGTTTATGATGTGTGGATAAAACCCCTATTATTGGGGGTGTGATTATTGGATTAATTGTCTTAATTAGCTTATGGGTGTTATTAATTACTGATTTAATTGTTGTTTTGAAGTGGGTTCTGATTGATAATCGAGTTTTAACTCTTGAATTGTAGTTCCAAATGCAGTTCTAGTGTAGTATTCTATGCTTGCTTGAGAAAGAGGTTTTAGAATTAAGGTTATCTATTAATGATTGTAGTGTTTGGGTTGTTGTGGGTTCAGTTAGAACACGTCTTTCATTTCCGTAGTTGAATACTCTCCTTGTTTTCGTAGTTGTTAATTGACAAAAAAAATCCCCCCATTTAACACTAGTTGTCAACCCCTTTAATTTACTTTTAATCGTTTCGATATATTCTACTCCTACAATCAGTTAGAACACATCTTTCATTTCCTAATTGAATTCTTTACCGTATCACTCCTTGTGGGATCGACCCCAACTCTTCGTTGGGTTTATACTAGATTGTAATCGCATGCACTTAGAACTGCATGAAGTATAGTCATATAAAAAATGGGCGACGTTGCCTGGGAGTGGTGTTTAGAATTCTTTTAGTGAAGTCTAGTTGTGATCTAATCTTGTTTGTAGTTGAATCGACTTACTTTGTTTTTCTATTTTGTTGGCTGCTCTTGCACGTGTGACGAGATCAGTGTAAACAAAAGTAACACTAGCCAACTTGGTTAACATGATGACATCGATAACTTGAACGATGTCAATGAGGCTCAATTAGGTAGTGTGGGTCCTATTCGTCTACCTCCGGTCGTGGGACATGCGATATTCCATGTAACTAGCACGATGTTGCAACCCTATGAGCACATCAAAATATTTGTGGACGTGTGCTGTCCATTTTCCATCGAGAATATCACATAAGAGTGGGTCCGACTTCGTTTGTTTCTATTCTCTCTAATAGGGAAAGCAACAAAGTGGTTAGATGAGTTACCCAAAAAATGTATCACTTCTTGGGAGGAACTCACCGAGCTATTCTATGTAATGTTTTTCCCTCCCTCGAAGATGATGGAGTTGAGGGATCATATTCAGAATTTTAAGCGAGTAGATGGGGAACCAATTCATGAAACATGGTTGAGGTTTCAAAAGTTGCTTCTCAAGTGTCCAACTCGTGGACTCCCTAGAAGTGTGTTGCTACAATACTTTTATCGGAGTTTCGACTCAATAAACAAAGGGGTGGTTGATCAGCTTGTTCGAGGAGGAATCACGCAACAACCGTTTGCTATCGTATCCACTCTTCTCAATGAAATGACAAATAGCAACCGTGCTTCGTACACTAACTAAGATCAAGTGTCTCCATTGATTGTGGGTTGACAAAAGGGCAAGTTAAAAAAAACAAGAGCGAGATGAGAAAATAGCCAAGATGATGTCCCAAATGGTGTTGCTAAAATAAAAAGTTATGGGGAGTATTTCTTAAAACAATGAGTTTCAAAAAGTGTCAAGAATAGAGGAGGATTCTCACCCAGGCTCTTTAAAGTCAGGCAATAATCAAGGTTGGAACACATTTATTGAGGTTGGACGGAGAAGTCAATCGAGATAAGGCTGACCAAAATGATTTTTGGAGGGGAGAAGACAACCATGATTTTTATTACATGCAAATGGGTGACAACCCAAAATCTAGGGGCAATTCAGGAAGCCTTCGAGTAGATGATTTGTTATCGCGCATCCTAGATGAAGTCGAATGATCTGATGACATACTTAAGAAAATGAAGCTGATTTCTCATCCTTGAACAATAAAGTAAACTCTCATTCAGAATCTATTCAGTTACCCGAATGTCAAATGAGTCAACTCTCATTCTAGCTTGACTCTAAGCCAGTAGAAAGGTGTGCAAATGATGATATGGATAATTCAAAGGTTGATCATAATAGATGCTTAGCAGTTTTGCAACAAAGTGGGAAAATAGCAGGTGGTGATGTGAAGGTGAATGATGAGGAAAACACTAGTAAAGAAAAGAAGGACACCATTATTGTAGAGAGGTCCGACCAAGCACTAGAGAATAACATGCCCGAAGAGGATGGAGAAATTCCAAGACAAAACACCACCGAAGAGTTGCGAATAGCTAAGGAATGGGTTGCTTCTTCTTCAAAGCCAATAAAACCGTTACCCAATATCAACCCACCATTTCCTCAAAGGCTAAAAAAGCGAGATGAAGATGCAAAATTCAAGAAACTTTTGTTCGTGTTCAAGACTCTTTCTATAAACCTTCCTTTAGTGGAAGCATTATTGGAGATGCCGGGATATAAAACATTCATGAAGGAACTAGTCACCAAGATAAAAAGTATGCACTTCGAAATTATTGTACTTTTTCATAATTGTAGTGCCGTTATGACCAGCAATGTGATAATAAAAAAAGAGGATCCGGGGGCATTTACTATCCCATTTACCATTGGGATGCTTCAGTTTGCCAAAGCTGTGTGTGACTTGGGGGTGAGTATTAACTTGATGCCGTATCCCATCTTCAAACAACTTAGGCTGGGCGAACCTAAATCCACAATAATGTGGCTCCTCATGGCTGACCGGTTTATTAAGAACCCCATTGGAATACTTTATGATATCTTGGTGAAGGTGGATTTTATCTTTCTGGCTGATTTTGTTATTTTGGATTGTGAGATTGATGCGAAGGTGCCAATTATTTTGGGTAGACCATTTTTGGCAACCGGAAGAGCTCTAGTGGATGTTGAAAGTGGTGAGTTAAAATTTCGGGTAAATGATGAGGATGTTACATTTAGTGTGTGCAAATCGATGAAGCAACCTAGTGAAAACCATGTGGTCTCAACAATTGATATGATTGATGAAGTAGTGTCTAGTGTGAGTGAAATGATGTGTATGGGTGAACCCCTTGCTGTCATCCTTTCAAATTTTGATGAGGACGAAGTTCAAAGGTATGATGAAGTTGTGGTTGCTCTATCGGGATTAGGTGCTCATTCTAAAAATCCATTGAAGCTTGATATTGATTTGAAAAATCGAGAGAGTCCTCCGGCTAAACCATCCACTAAAGAGCCTCCAAAGTTTGAGTTGAAAGTGCTCCCATTCCATCTTCGGTATGTCTTCTTGGGAGCAAACGATACTTTGCCCCTCATCATTGCAGCAGACTTTCTTGAATGGCAAGTGAAATTGTTGGTCGAGGTGTTAAAATGATACATTAAAGCCATTGGATGGACAATTATTGATATTGTGGGGATTCCAGGGATTTGCACTCATAAAATCCAATTGGATAGTGAATGCAAACCAAGTGTTGAGCATCAAAGAAGCCTAAATCAGCCTATGCAAGAAGTGGTGAAGAAGGAAATCACGAAGTGGTTGGATGCAGGTGTGGTGTACCTTATTGTGGATAGCAAATGTGAAAGTACCGTGTAATGTGTACCAAAGAAAGGAGTCATCACGGTGGTTCCAAATGAAAAATGAGAACTTGTACCTATGAGGTCGGTCACTGGTTGGCGAGTATGCATGGACTATCAGAAATTAAATGCATGTACCGACAAATATCATTTACAAATGCCATTTATGGACCAAATGTTTGATAGGCTTGCGGGGCGTGGATGGTACGGCTTTGTGAATGGTTATTCTGGATACAGCCAGATTTCCATTGCACCGGAAGATCAGGAGAAAACCACTTTCACATGTCCCTATGGGATCTTTCCTTTCAAGAGGATGCCTTTTGGATTGTATAATGCTCCGACAACATTTCAACGATGTATGCTCTCTATTTTCACAGATATGGTGGAAGACTCAATGGAGGTATTCATGGATGATTTCTCAGTCATTGGTCATTCATTTGAAATATTCCTTGAACACCATGGGAAAGTGCTACAAAGGTGTGTGGAAACCAATCTAGTTCTAAATTGGGAGAAGTGCCACTTCATGGTAAAAATAGGCATAGTTCTGGGGCATAAAATTTCAGGAAAAGTAATGCAAGTGGATCAAGCTAAAGTCGAAGTCATTGCAAAGTTCTCTCCCCCTATCTCGGTAAAAGGTGTTTGGAGTTTTCTAGGCCATGCGGGTTTCTACAGGCGGTTTATAAAGGATTTTTCCAAAGCAGCACACCCGCTTTACAAATTGCTAGAAAAGGAATCAACCTCAATTTTGATGACGCTTGCCTAAAAGTATTTTTGTGCTTGAAAGAAAAACTAGTGGCAGCCCTGATCATTACCGCCCCCGATTGGAGTATTCCATTTGAACTCATGTGCGATGCTAGTGGTGTTGCTTTGGGAGTTGTTCTTGGTCAGCAAAAGGGGAAATTATTTCACCCAGTTTATTATGCAAGTAAGACATTGAATGTGGCCCAAAAGAATTAAACTGTCACAAAGCAAGAATTGCTAGCGGTGGTATATACATTTGAAAAATTCAGAGAGTACCTTTTGGGAACTAAAGTGGTGGTGCACACGGATCATGATGCAAATATACTAAGAAGGATGCAAAAACCAAGATTGATTCGGTGGGTATTGTTGTTGCAAGAGTTTGATTTCAAAGTAAAAGATCGAAAGGGATGTGAGAACCAAGTGGCAGATCATTTTTCTCGTTTAGAAATGAATATGGTTGATTCCAACGAGAGGGACATTGTGGCTGGATTTCCTTATAAAACGGTGATGAAGGTAACCCAAGGCAATCCACATTGGTAAGATGACTTTGCTAACTAAGTAGTGTGTGGAATAATACCCGAGGGTCTGAACTTCTACCTACAAAAGTGATTCTTATTCGATGTAAAGATGTATTTGTGGGATGAAACATATCTATTTAGAGCATGCGCAGACCATATAATTCGAAGATGCGTACCAGAGGAGGAAGTCAATGATATTTTCAATTATTGCCATGCTTCACCTGTTGGTAGACATCATAGCACGGTGCGAACAACCGCCAAAGTGCTTCAAAGTGGCTAATAGTGACCGTCACTATACCAAAATACACAGGTCTTTGTTAAACAACGAATACAATGCCAAAATCAAGGAGGGGTATCAAGAAAGCATGAGCTACCTCTTAATCCCATCCTAGAGGTTGAATTGTTTGATGTTTGGGGAATAGATTTCATCTGTCCGTTTGTGAGCTCTTTTGGAAACACGTACATTTTGGTGGCAGTTAATTATGTTTCAAAATGGGTGGAGGTTGTAGTCTTGCCCAACAATGAGGGAAAGAGTGTTGTGCAATTCTAAAAGTGCTATATTATCTCAAGGTTTGGTACTCTGCACGCTATTATCAGTGAAAGGTGTCTCATTTTTGTAACCGGTTGTTCGCATCGTTGTTGAGAAAATACGGAGTCAAGCGTAAATTTTCAACACCCTACCATCCACAAACAAGTGGCCAAGTTGAGGTCTGAAATCAAGAGATCAAGAGTATTCTAGCAAAAATAGTGAATGCAAATTGAACGGATTGGTCTCGGAAGCTGGATGATGCTCTTTGGGTGTATCACACCGCTTTCAAAACACCAATTGGCTTGTCACCATATCAGTTGGTATTTGGTGAATCTTATCACCTGCCAGTTGAGCTTAAATATAAGGCACTATGGCTGTTGAAGGCGCTAAATCTGAACTGGGGGAATGCTTCGAATGGGAGAGTAAATCAACTTCACAAATTGGAAGAGTTTCGATTGATAGAGTAAAAAAGTTCAGCCTTTTATAAAGAGAAAATGAAGAAGTGGTATGATGCCAAAATCCTTCAGCGAGAATTCCGAGTAGGTGATTTTGTTTTGCTCTATAATTCTCGTTTGAAACCTTTCACGGGTAAACTCAAATCGAAGTGGTCTGGCCCATTCAATGTAACTCGAGAGTTTGCAAATGAGGCCATTGAAGTTGAAGGTAAAGATGGCCCAGCATTCAAAGTAAATGGCCAGCGTCTGAAGCTATATTTTGGAGAATTTCAAGAAATATTGGTAATTGAAGTGGTATATTTGGAAGATGCATCGGAGTATTTCCACATTGTGCCACGACGTTAAATAAGGCGCTTCTTCGGAGGCAACTCAAGCTTTAGTTGTGTTAGAATAACGTTTACGGAATGTTCATGGATTTGCGGTGAGCGATGATAAGACCCTTTAAGCGATCGCAATTTAGTCCACCTTTTGGTCTGGACTGGAGGACCACCATTCTGGAAAGTTTGGCAAGCTGTCTGACAGTTCGGCGATTCGACGAGTGGTTCGGCGGTCCCTATTTACTTTTCCTTTTAGGCTAAGCTAGAGGGTCAGTGTTCTGGAAATTTTGGTGAGCTAACCTCTATTCGGCGGTCCACCGAATTGGTCGGCGGTCTCAAGCAGCCTTCGCCGATTGGCCATGCAGTGAAAAGTTCATCTTACCTCACTTCACTCATTCAGTGATCTTTCCATTTTAGTTCTTTCTTTACTTTTATTTGTGCATTCAGGACAATGTTAGGTTTGTTTGGTGGAGGTGGGAGTAAACTCTTACCCTATTTTATGGCTTGATATTTTAGATCGTGTGATTGTAGCTTTGTGATCCCTACGGCATGTTAGTTGATCTTTGAGATGTCATCTCTTTGTGTTTGTCAATGTGGTTGTTCTCTTGCAATTTTGAGTGTCGGTTGTGATCAATATAGATGATTTGAATAGTGCTCTCGGTTCAACGATATATGTGTGCGGCTCCAATGAGGAAAATTGAGTTGCATAATTTTTATGTGAACTCCTTGCATATCATTTTGACTAAGACGGTTGTTGAGTTGACCTTTGGTGATGATCGTTGTACGCAAGCTAAAAATTATAAAGTTTAATTTGATGATTGTGTTGAAAGCCATGTGTGGTGAGATGTCCTTGAAATATGTTCTTGGTAATACCTAGAACTTTCCTCGTTAGTCCAATTGACTAATGTAAGTGAACGATAGAGATGATCTTAGGCACAATTTGTGAATAGTGAACCAAAATTGATATTATTCCTCTTTGTGACCACCTTGTGAGAGTGTAAACCTACCTTGGCACCACTTGAGCCTATCTTTTTCTTTGGATGAAACACGAATAACTTTGACCTCTTTGTCCCATCACCTATCACCTTCATGAAGCATTGGTTCATTTGAATAGTTAACGTAGGCCAAAAGACTAACTTGGGGGTCTGGAAAGTCAAGAAGTTTGAGAAATTTTCCATTGAAGGATCATGTTGAAAAATTTTGAACCCCTCCATGTAAACAAAAAAATGAGAAAAGAGAAAAGTGACAGAGGAAAAAGATCGAAAAAGAAATGAATTGTTGAAATAAAGTTTGTGAAAATCAAAAAGAGTGAAAGAGAAGGATAAAAAGTGAAGTATGGGCCGTGCTTCATGAAGGTATAAGTCACTAAGCCAAAATTGTCATACCTTTACCCTCAACCCCGTTACAAGCCTTGAAAGACCTTTGTGATCTTGAGGAAACTGAAAGTCATGTTGGTTGGAAAATATTGGCAAGCCTATGGGTAGATTCATGCCTGTGTTTGTCTTTGAGAGTGACAGTTGCTTTGATTTCGAAATTTTGGACATTTTGATGAATTTTGTGTAAGCATGAAATCATTCTTGGTGTGAGGGAATTTGAATGCTTTTGTTAAGCTTGAACTTGCATTTGAAGGAAGCATTGTGAGCTTGAGTTCTATTTGATAATCGCTAGTCACACTTTGAAACTTAGAGGGCACAATGGAACATTGCCTGAGTAGTTTGAACCTCATGTGTGCATTCATGTTTAGTCTTGAATAGCACTATTTGTAGACATCCTTGTTGAACTGATTGATCTTGTGTTTTTCTTTAGGGCAAGCAAAAGTTTAAGTTGGGGGTGTTGATGAGTCGGAAATTTTGACTAATTTAGGGCTTATTATTCATAGTACTAGTGTCGTCAATGCCTATTTGATGATTTAAACTGATGTTAAAGTGCTTATTTGCAGTTATGATGGCAAAAGAGCAAGGCAAGGACATTGCCGGTCAAAAAGGAGCTGAGAAGATTAAATAGTTAAAGAAAGGCAAGACTGACAATCGTCGAGACCACTCGGCGACTCGCCGAGTGGCCATCCAGCTTGCCTAAAGTTACAGCATGCTAGCCTTTAGACAAAGCCAACTCGGTGGTGGAAGGTACATTTCAGCGACGCACTGATTGGAACAAGGAAGGAGATTCACCCCGCCTAAAGTGATGATTAGGTAAGATGCAAGCAGAAACGGCGATGAGAAGGGATAGATGGCGCATCGCCAACCTCGCCAACATGCCCGATTTCGATCGTATAAAATCAAAACACAGAAAGGGTGAAGACTTAAGCTAAAAAGGCAATGGACAGGAGCTTTTGGTGTGTCGCCAACCTTTTCGACGACGCCCGACTTATTCCGCCGAATGACCCTGAAAGCAAAAATATGGAAAAATATAAATTGATTTTCGAATAGAGTAAAAGGGATTCTCACACATTTTTTATATCTGAGTTTTTTATTCAAAACACAATTTTGAGTAGTTTTTGAGTAGAATTTGAAGTTGGGTTTTGATTTTAATTTGATTTTCAAGAATTGTGAAGACTCGAATTTCATTATCGAGCTTATGGAGAACATAGTTGCTAATATTTTCGTGTTTTTTATAATGCGTGGCTAATAACTCCATTCTTGGGGGTGTGATTATGTGATTGATTGTCTCAATTAGCCTATGGGTGTTATTAATTAATGATTTAATTGTTGATTTAATTGTTAATTTGAAGTTGGTTCGATTGATAACTAAGTTTTAATTCATGAATTGTAATTACAAATGCAGTTCTAGTCTAGTATTATTTGCTTGCTTGAGAAAGAGGTTTTAGAATTAAGATTATCAATTGATGATTGTAGTGATTGGGTTGTTGTGGGTTCATCTTGAGAAAGTGAGCCTAAATTCGATCCTACGAATCTAGCTGGAGGGAGTAGATTAATTGAGGTTTTGGATTGTTCTTAATTGCTATGCTTGTAGAGGTTCGAGAGAACTCGCTTTAATTGTGATAGTTGATAGAGAGATGTCTATTAAATCTAAAGTCTAGCCTACTCACTAATAGTCAATGATTTTGAGTAATTAGTATTCACCCATATAGCGAAATTGGCAATTAATCAATCACATCCCCAAGGATCCTTCACTACTTGAATACTCCCCTATTTTTGTAGTTGTTAATTGGCAAAACAAATCCCCCTATTTGACACTAGTTGTCAACCCCTGCAATTTACGTTAATTGTTTCGATAAATTCTATTCCTACAATCAATTAGAACACGTCTTTCATTTCGTAATTGAATTATTTACCGTATCACTCCCCGTGAGATCGACCCCAACACTTAGTTGGGTTTATTCTAGATTGCGATTGCCTACACTTAGAATTGGATGAAGTGTAGTTGAGCGTTGCCACTACTCCATCAAAGAAGATCTAGCCTCAACATAAGAAAACCCCTTGAATGGATTAGATATATCAAGTCTAACCATGTGGTTGGCCAAGGACTGGATATCGGAAACCAAAGTTCGCTCCTCCAGAGCTAAGAAATCCAAACTTTCAATACTCACCGTCTTCCGACTCAAGGCATATGATACCACATTAACCTTTCCTAGTGATAATGGATCAAAATATAATGGTCCTTCAGGAACTCTAACCACCTGCGTTGTCTAAGATTAAGGTCCCTATGGTTGAAGATGTATTGAAGTTCTTCTTGTGATGCTTCAGTTGCATAGAAGAATAAGCAATGATCCTACCCTGCTGCATGAACACACAACCCAGGTGAACACTAGAAGCATCATATTATATAGTGAAACCATGACCCTAAACAGGAAGAGTCATTATCGACACTAAAGTCGACAAGTCCCTGAGCTTCATCAAACTCACTTCACAAACATCAGACCATTGAAAATATACATTCTTCATAGTCAGTCTAGTCAAAGGTGCTGCAATCGATGAAAATCCCTCCACGAACTATTTGTAGTAGCCTACCAACCCGACAAAACTTTGAATCTCAGTTGGAGAAGTAGGCATAGCTCAACCTCGATCTGCCTCTACCTTCACCGAATCCACCATAATCCCATATTTGGACACCTTATGCCCTATGAATGCTATAGATTCAAGCCAAAACTTACAGTTAGTGAATTTCGCTGATCTTGCAAGGTTTGTAGTATAATCCTCAAATGCTGGTCATGTTGCTCCCTACTCAAGAGTAGACACCTTGGGATGGAAACTAATGAGTGACCTCTGAATAACCACCTGTACAAGCTGATTAAGTGTTTTGAATTATGTGAGATGAATACACATTTTAAAAAGGACCCTTGGAATAGGAACCACAATAGTTTCCCACATTCTAAGAGCTCTTAGCCAATTCTTTGTTCTAGCTAACATATGTAACTCCTTCCAATTTCTTCACATAGTTGATCACATCATTAATGATATTTCTTTTAGAAGTAATGTGCAAAGACAACACTTGCTGTTCAAACTGAGGCCCTTAGCAAATGGAAGAATCCTCTCCCTCTTTGTGCTCACAAGTTAGGTAGCGAAGTGAGACAAGTCATGAAATTTAGCCTTATATGTTGCTACAAACATGCTACCTTGTGTCAGATCTATAAACTCATTCTTTTTACAATCTCAAAAGATTCGGGTGTACATATTTCTCTAGAAATAGAGAATGGAAATGAGTCCAACTCAATAGAGGTAAAAATGATGAACGACACTCCACATAATCCATCCATCATTTCTTGGCTTCACCATATAACTGGAAAGGAAATAACTCTATTCCATGCTGATGTACCATACCAAATTTTTGATGCCTCTCATAATAGTTCATTTCCTCTCATAGTAGTCCAGAATTAAATAAACAATATCTTCTCTTTGTTTATCTATCATTGGACATTAAAAGTTTCAGTTTCAGAATCTTAGTCATGCTCAGATCATGTCATAACGAGATCTAACATCGAATGGAAGAAGGGCTCTGTAATTGAAGCTTAATCCATTATGGAAGATGTAGTAGGAATAGGAAAAGTTCATGGAACCTAAGTAACTGGCAGTACCTTGCCAATCCGCTACATAAAAGCTAACAACTTTTGAACCATCAAAATACATAGGTTGAAGACCTGTACCCCCAACTTGTGCTTCCACCTTTGGCTCATCATTCTCCTAAATATCTACATAACCTTTTCCTTAACATGTTCTTTCGGTGCAAGAGGGATCACCAACCTTGCGAACCCTCTACCCGAGCTCCACCCCATGCAGATATCCCCCTCCCTCTACCCCTTTCTCTGCCCCAACCTCTGGCTATTGCCATCATTTTAGCCGTTGGAACTAGTACTCTGAATTTTTTACATCTAGTATCAACCATCTTCTGATAAAAGAATTAATGAGGTTATATACCAATTGAAATTAAGTTATAGTACAAAGAAGGAAGAAAAAAGACAAATCTCCTAAAGTCTTGTAGCCTACTGAAGAAAAGTACAAACATCTACATACTATTATGCAAGACTCAACTAGACCTATTTTGGTACGATGACATCAACAAACATAGAACATTGATACAAACTTTGCCGTGACCCTGACCCATAGTGAGTGGGTTCGATACTAAACAACTGATCAAATAACCAACTTTTTACTAACGCAATAGTAATTAATTAACCTTAGAATAATTACGAAGATAAATAAACCAATTTTTAATGTCTTTAAAAGATTTTTCCATAAAGTAACATTAAATGTCTAAACAAACGTGGAAAACCTCACTAGAAACTAAATGTCGTGGTACCAAAACATTTATTCATAGTTTAGACAATGGGGATGCAACCACGAAACCAAATAGCTAAAGTGAGTGTGTAAGTTCAAAAAAAGGACTAGAAAAAAAAGATGAATCCATGGGAGAATAGAGGATTAGCTCACTGTTGGATTCAGTTAGCGCTGGAATCAATGTTGAGGTCGTAAAGCATCTGCCTGAGTATACCTTGTACTCACCAAAGAAAGAGAAAGTGTAGTATCACTACACAACCACAATATACTAGTAGGATAATTGGCTACTTCCCATTATACGAAATATGAACAAGGAACCACAACTTAGTAAAAAAGATAATATACATTTATAATAACTATTACAACATAACAAGGACTGTTAGTCCTCACCCTGAGTTGATATGCACAATAAACATGAAAAACATAAACACAACAAGCAAAATCAATTCTCTTATGGAATCCAAACACAAATTGTTAGTGTACAAGATATGGTACCCACGCCAACCATTAGTATATACCAGCGTAGTACTCGGGCCAACAATATTTGGATATCCCTATACTTGGCATGGTACCCATGCCAACCGTTAGTATCTACCATGCATGGTACATGAACCAATTGTGGGATATCTGGTACCACACTTGATACCTGAGCCTTCCATTAATCACATATCAAGATCTCAAATAGTATGAATATAAATCACACTTGTACACCCAATTAAATATATTCATTACATGCGATTGACCAGAATTAACAATTCAAATCATACTCTATTTTTCCGTTCTCAAATATCATGCATGCAACACCAATGAAGTAAATTGATTAGCACATATAACATAAACGAGAAAACATACAACCATCACTTACCTCAAATCAAGCCTCAAAATCTCTATTGAACTTTAACATTCCCATTGTTATGAATTCTAGCTCATTCTTGGTCTAAAACAATGATAAAATAATACAATCAGTGAACAATGGAATAACTATACCTGGATTAAAGGCAAATGCTAACCCTAGGTCATTCCTATGATCATCCCTACCCACACAAGGGTTTTTTTCCGATAATTTATTCAAGTCAAACCCGCCCCTAAAGTTATCTAATAGGAATTCTAAGCTTAAGAATCACAACACCAAAACATGAGAGTGATTTACTTACCTTTAAAGAAGAATTTGATGGAAAGTGATTCCAATTATCCCAAGGTCATTGTTTCTCTTCCCCAAAATGATTTTGAAAGCTAATGAGGAGTTTAGGAGAAGTTTATGTGTAAGCTTTGAATAATCCCGCATAGCAACCCCAACCCGCTATATTGATGTAACGACATGTTCCCATTGTTATAGAAATGGCAACATGGGAAAATTTGAGACCGAAAAACTTTTGTAGTATTTGAATTTTCCCAACCTAGTCTAGATTTGGAAGAAATTGGAGTCTTTAAGGTGTAGGGAAATCTGGTAACAATCGGGGGAGTTAATTATGATTTTGATTACATTAGTAGTTAGATAATTGGTTAAGGAATCCGTACGACTTTACAGAATTGAATTGGGGCGAGTAGAACTCCCGGAATCGATCTTAGCGTGAAAGGTATTTTCTGAACGTCGTTGGTTAGAGGTGTATTGTGAAATGGGGGTCTTGAATTTTATAAAATAGCTCACTGGTTCGTGCCAGCCACCTTTCCAGGGGTTTTTGCCGCCCTGGCGGAGATGTTGCAGTGGGATGAGGGCCACTGTGGTGGATTCTACACGACTTAAGGTCGTAAATAAACCCCTAAACAACTTCATTCTACACTTTTCGATTTTTAGAGCTAGGGAGTGAACTCCAAGCGACTCTTAACAGTTTTCCACCATTCTTGAGGCTAAAGGTAAGCTTTTCACTCCCTGAATCCATTTTTTGATCCGTAGAACGTAATAAAATGGGTAATTATCGATGGGGAAGGGTTTTGATCTAGATTCTATGGTGGAAACAATCCTATTTTGGATACTTGGGATCATGGGTATGATCTAGGTTTCATAGAATTGTTAGCAATTTGGGTAATTAGTGATTGTTTATTGATTCCCGTGTTGTTATGATTATTTGTAGACTAAGAACAAGTGGAACAAAATTGGAAAGGGAAGGATCAAGTTTCTCAGGGTTTCAAGCTTGTTTAGAGGTAGGTGATAGTTGTGATTCTATGATTGTGTGATGTATGTTTGTTCTTGCTTCATTATGATACCTGCATGTATGCGAATGTTGCATTATTGGTCCCACTTGTTGTAAATGAGATAGATGAATGATGAATGCCATGAATCATGACTTATTTGTATGAACTTCAGAAGATACTTGTGATGGTGATTGTGGTGTGTTGAATGGATCAGTTGCCACATTCTGGCATAACTAATTGGGATTGGTTGCCATATTCCGACATAATGATGGGATCGGTTGCCACGTTCTGGCATAAACATTGGATCGGGTACCACGTTCCGGTATGCTAACTATTTGGGTTTGGTTTCCATAAGAGGACCAATGACTTGTCATAATTGATGTGTATTGTTGAGCATGTGATAATCGATATTGTATATGTTCAGTATTTTGCATGTTTACAATGTTGTATTGACTTTCTTATGTTACACTTAGTGGGATAGCCGCGTGATCCTACCAGTACACTGTGGTTGTGTACTGATACTGCTCTTGCTCTTATTTTTGTTGAGTACAGGGAATCTTCAAGTGGCTACTGACAAACCTCGCTTAGAAGATTAGTAATCGTCATTCGAATTCAAGGGTGAGCTAATTCTTCTCGGGCTGCCATGAGTTCTCTTTTCGTCTATATCCACCATTTCAGACTTAGACTTTTCTAGTTAGTTGATTAGTTCATTAGTTGGGGTTGTATCCCTTCTTGTTTAGACTTGTTGAACTTTAGATGTTTTTGTACATTGACTTTCAGGTTCTGGGTTATTTCTTCCGCATTGTTTAGTTGTTAGATCTTTTGGAAGTTTATGGGAACTTCAGTTTTTTGATGTTATTCCTGTATTTGTATCCTTAAATGCTTTAGTTTTGGGTTTAGTTGCATGGTTTGGATTGTAGTAGTGGTTCTCCCATCGGAGGCTTATCAAAGTCTAGGTTCGTTGATCTCGATGTACAAAAACAAGTCTAGTAGAGTCATGCGGAATGGTACGAGGACGCCTTTACTTTTCTTCGAGAGGTTATAGGACTTTAGGAAATCTCTCTGTTTTTCTCTTGTCTCCTTAGCTAAACAACAGAGATTTAGTTAAGAATTTTGTGCAACTTTTCTTCGAGAGGTTATAGGACTTTAGGAAATCTCTCTGTTTTTCTCTTGTCTCCTTAGCTAAACAACAGAGATTTAGTTAAGAATTTTGTGCTATCGAATAGTTTGAAATCAATTGAAGTGAGGGTTAAAACTAAACTAAATTGATACGATGACTAATTTGGGGTAAAGGTAAGGGTTAGTAAAGCACACACCCTTAAACTTACCAAGTTGTGAGTGAAAGTTCCTACTTGGATTACCAATCACCTAGGGATACCTAACTTACCAACCTTGCATGACCAATACTAGGATAGGCTTACCATTATTAGGATTACTGCGGTCAGAGCTTATGGGGAACATATATACCCTAGTTTCCATCTTATATTGATAACTCAAATGGTGAATCTTGCTTAGTTGTTACTTATTCATTCAAATCAACAATATGTGACTTCTTTACAACATTCCCTCTTCTTACTTATATATTCTCGGAAATAGTTTGACTAAACGGAGATAATTGTGAGTGAGTTTAAGTCTGAACCATATTCCTCGTAGAATCGACCCCAACCTACAAGTTGGGTTCTTTATTTGGAAACGACAACTTATACTTCTTTAGGGAGGTGTAATTTGGGCGTATCAGCTTCACGTGTTTGAACCTTAGTTGGCGAACTCAATTGAATTAGCCTTTCACATTTGGCGCATCGCTAAATACCACCTTAGTTTTCCATTCGAGCATTAAACTTTTTCCTTGCAAACTATTACTTTGGGCGATGTTCTTCAAAGCCGCCTTTCTCATTCGGTGTATCCCCTTTTCTACAGGTATTTTCCCACCTTCTTTGGAAAACAAAAGTTCTATGCACTGCGCGAATTCTAGCTCAGTTTATGATTCACTCTTCATGCTAGGCGATTAATATTGATTATTTTGCACTTCTTCTACATTTCTGGCCATTCTTTCAAACCTCAATCCATACCTTGCCCAATTACTTTCATACATGCAAGTCATCAATATTTGATTAGAAAAGGACAAAGTTAGGCATTGAGGATACTGATTATTGAACTAAATGTACCTTAAATGAGTGAAAATCTACCACTCATAAACAGTCACAACTTATACTTTTGCTTGTCCTCAAGTAAAACAAGAACACAATAAGATCAATAAGGGTGTCTACAACAACACTCAAAGATACTGAACAAGCAGGTGCCATGGAAAGACTACTCTAAATACCATGTTACCCTAAATCATGATTAAAAAGGTTCAAATGATGACTAGCTAGTTTCAACACAAGCTCAAGCTCACTTTAGCTTCTTGTCCAATGAAAGAGCATGTTTCAACAAATGCACTCAAGTGCCCTCACATCAAGAAGGATTTCATGTTCTCACAAAGTAAATCAACAAAAGTAATAGGAATTAATGAAGCTCTCACTCTCTCAAAAGAGAAACACATGCAAGATTTGTCCCATAGGTTTGCCCATATATTTTTATCATTACACAACCTAGTTCATGCAAGATCTCAGGGGTCTTTTAGTGTTGTAATGGAGCTGAGGGTTAAGGCATGGTCAATTTGGATTGGTGACTTTAACCTTTTCAATGAATTGTTGCAATTATCATCACATTTCCTCAACTTCTTATTCATCTTTTTAAGTTGAGAACTCAAATCTAGATTTTCTACTCAAATTATTTGGAAACCTCTTATTTCATTCATTTATATTTTTTATTTTCATTTTCCATAAAATTGATGACAACTACACATACAAATTCCTTTTTTTAAGAAGGGGTTCATTCTTTTTATAAGACTCTCAGATTTTTGTTGTCGTTTATTCTTTCTTTGCCCTTCACTTGTCTCTTATTCATCCTTCCTATCCCACCCTCAACTTAGGATTTTGTCTTAAGTTGTCTATTCAAACATCACAATGCTTCAAAAAAGAGTTTTAGCTGAGAAGGTAGGAACAATTTTGTTCAAGAGGCTTCTTTTGAGTTGTCAACAAATAGGTTAGGCTCAATTGGTGGTAATATGGATTCACAGCCTTACAAGGTTGTCACACTTGGCGATATATAAAATTTGGCTCCCTTGTTGAATTTTCACCCAAGATTATGTCCTACATTCAGCAATATTCATAGAATCAGACTAACAAGGCAAATTCTAGGACCCCACATGCATGTTTTCATGTTAACCTCACAACACATGGAACTTTGAAATACACTCATCGAGGACATCCCTAAATGATCAAAAGCGTACATGCGATGTTCATTGCAAGGATCACATCCAAACACAGCTAGTCAGCAAAAGATTCAAAGGGATCATTGAAAAGTGTAACCACATTAATTTCATTCTCGCAACATCAACACTAGCCTCATGCTCATCAAGAGTACTATTTAGGACATCGATAATGAAAAAAACTATTCACAAATTATATCAATGAAAACCTAAGCATTTCCGAATTTTTGAAAGCTCATAGGGGAGTTGCATTTATCAAGGTAGAATGAACAACAAAGTAAAGAGACACACTTTTCCAAAAGAGAAGCACTATAATATAAACAAAACATTAACTAAAAAATTTAAAAATATGAAATAAACAAAATACCAGAAAAAAGGGGAATATGGGCACAAAGGCCCTCACTCCACCAAATATAAAAACATTGTCCTCAATGCTAAGTAAAAGGAATGCTAGGAGGCTGAGATATAGATTCCCCCTAACAAGCTATGTCAGTGGAGCACTCTTATCTGGAATCTCTGATAGAGAAACCTCAAGTTGGGCATTTATGCCCGGCAATAGGATCACAGGAGGTGGCAAGGAAGGCTTGGCTTGGGCATCAGTGTCCGACTGAGCAGTGGGAAGTGTGTGGGAGTCTATGGTGACTCCACTAGGCCCAACGGCTGAAGTTTCTCAAAGAGACCTCTCTAGAGTAGCCTAAATGATGACCTCCTCATTCTCTAGCAGTTATGTCAAGGTCTCAATAATCCCATGCTCATCCTCTCTCAACCCTTCATCACGAGTTTCCTCAGCGAGCTTTTCATCATTAGCATTTCCATCTATAGAAACCTCAAGTATATGGGAGGAAGGTGCAACACTAGGTATCTCGGGGGTAATATAATTTGAAAGGGGAACATCGTTCGATAGTGTTAACATATACATGGACTGAATCTGGACCACCTTAACCCTCAATGTGGCAACCTCAGCCTTAAGGGTGTCCAAGGCATAGGAACTACCGTTAGTCTTCTCTAAAACTGCTATCCTCACAGTAAAAATATCTAACCTCAATGTGTGGCCCTCAATCGTCTCCTCACACTTGACCACCCACTCAGTTAGAGGACCTAAGGAATTCACAATAGACTGGTAAATGAGTAAAGGTAAGTCTTTCTCAACCCGGGTCGCTCTAACATTAGTTGACCATAATAGAGAGACCATTTAGTATATAAGGGCCAGATTAAAAAGAGGACGGGCAACAAGAGAAGGGGGAGGCCTCACACTAGTAGCTGTTACAGAAACAGAAGGTACAGATGTAGTGGGGAAATCAAAAATACAAGTAACAAAAAAAGGAGTATGAATACCTTCCTGCTACATAGAAAGAGTTGGTGTGTTGGTCCCAAGAGTCAATGTGGCATGATCAACTAATGGAGTGGATTCTGGCAGCGGCGGCTTCTTCCAAGTTGCTTCATCTCTTAAAAACCCACCCTCGATCCTACTATCACTAGAGGAGAATGGCGTGATCATGACATCAATTTTTGCTCTGAAGGGGATTCCAGCTTTCTCGCAAAGCTGGGTAATGAGCACTGAGAAGGAAAGAGAGGTTTACTCATGTCTGGATCGCAGTAATATTTTTTCCTCAATAATCTCTCCCATATTAATCTTCTCCCTCTCAATGATGGATTCCACTATCACGACCTTCAGATTCTTGAGTATAGACTCATTTTGGGAAGGCATCAAATTGCTACTAATAAAACCAAACCAGTACCTTGCCACTATGCTTAGGTCTTTCTTTTCAATTTTGGAACCTTCACCTAACCAAGACGGTGCACACTCACTTGATATTAGAGGAGCTAGTCAAAGGTGTGGCCATACAGGTTTTATTTTCATCACTGAGATTCCTGGGTGCCTAGTATTTCATTAATCACAGTACTATGACAATGTAGCATCTTTCCTTAGACTTCTATTTTGTCGACTTTCTTCCATACAATTCCTTTCCTCTTCCTTGGAAATGCTCTATCATAGGCATCATAGAATTCACGTACTCACTTGGGTATGTATGGTTGCCTAACTCTTGTGAATTGTTTGAACTTTTGGAATTTGATTACGCTCCATATTGGACTGTACTCACTCATAACCCCATAAGTAGAAAGTTGGCGCTACTCCAAAATAGTGCATTCCCCATCCACCTTGAGACTATTCAAAGCTCTTGGAGCTAATATCAGGAGAACACGCAAAGTAGGATTTGGGTCTTATGCCGGTAAAACCAACTTTGAGCGGATATTCATGTGCTTCTTGGCACTATACTTCTGCTCCTTTTTACCTCTGTTTGTAGGTGTTTGAGAATTTGGAGGCTCAGAAGGCTCATTGATTGAAGGGCCTTTTTTTTTTCTTTTGAGGAGGAGGAGGAGACTCCCTGTCTCATTCAATATCGAATTTAACCACATTCTAACCCTTTGTTATCGACATTTCCTATAAGGTACATTCAGTGTTTTGCTGAGTACCACCTTGTTCCCCTTTCAAGCCTTCAATTTTTTTCTTGGCATTGTCTCATTTGGCGATGGTCACCACATTCGCCTTTCTCAATCGACGAGTCACCTTTTTATTCTGAATTCGCCGACCTACATTAATTAATTCAAGTGTTGTGCACTATCAATTTGGTTGAGGTCATACCCATTAGGCGATCCGCCTTTATTGTTTGACAATCAATAGTGTAGAGTTTACACTACTTTCTATATTTTTGGCCAATCTTTCAAATATTCATATTTGCCTTGTCCTTAGCCTTTATAGCTGAAAATCATCATAATATCATTAGAATAGGACATAATTAGGCATTGAGGACACTAGTAGTTAATCTAAATAGTCCTCAAATGAGTGTAAATCTACCACTGATCAACACCCATAACTTAAACTTTTTCTTGTTCTCAACTAAATCAAGAACACAATCAGCTCAACAAGGGTGTCTACAACAATACTCAATGAGAGCTAACATGCAAGCATCATAACAAGACTATTCTCAACAACATGCTACACTCAATCACGATCAACAAGCTTCAAATGATTACTAGCCAGTCTTAACACAAGCTCCCACTCAGTATAGTTTTTTTTAATGCAAGATCATATTTCAACTAATTCATTCAAGCCCTCACATCAAGAACAATTCCATGCTCTCAAAAAGTAAATCAACACTAAAAGAAGTAATCAATTCAATTCCCGATCTCTCAAAGAATACATGCAAGGTTCATCCCATAGTTTTGCCCATATGTTTCAATCATCACACAACCTCTTTCATGAAAGATCTCATCGGTCTTTTAGGCTTGTAATTGGGCTGAGGGTTAAGGTATGCCAATTTTGGCTAAGTGACTTCACCTTTTCAAAGAATTATAGCAATCATCTTCACCTCTCCTAAGTTCTTTTAATTATTTTTCATTTGAGAACTGAAACTTTGAATTATCCATCACTTTGTTTGGAATCCCCTTTATTTCACCAACTTCTCTTTTTCATTTCAATTTTTCTAATGGTGTTCATTACAATGTCATATTTTTTTATTATGGAGGGGTTCCTTATTTTTGTTACCAATTCCAAAGTGGAGTCTCATTCATCTTCTTTTCCTTTTGCTTGGATTTTTTTCCTCCTTCCTTTCCACACCCCAACATAGTCTTTTGGCCTAAATTGTCTATTCAAACAAACCAATGCTTCAAAAAGGATTTTTGGGTGAGAAGGTGGAAGAATTTGGCTCAAGAGGTTTCAATGTGGTTTGTGAAAGAATGGTTTAGGCTCAAATGTTGCAAAAATGGGTGCACACCCTCACAAGGTAGTCACAAGGAGATGGAATTTTGGGTTCCATCTGAAAATTTTAGCCCAAGATCATACCTTAGACTTACCAAGGTTTAGACAAATATACTAACAAAGAAAATTCTAGGATTCAACACACATACTTTCAAGGAAAACCTCACCACATATCTTATCAGCTTTTTTGGCCAACATAAAAACCTATGGCAGGTTGTTTTGGATTTGTTCGTAACCACGAGAATGCAAACGAGTTATCCTACCCTATATAATTTGATCTTCCAAACTCAACAAAGGTGTCAAAACTTCCATACGAGTCCTTCTCGACGAGAAGTTGATCCCACACCAAAACTTCATTTTTAGCCAAAATCCACAAGGGGCTTAAATTAACTAAGGAGCCTCAGAATCAACATGAAGATTCATCCTAGACAAAACTTGACATTTTTGAGCGAAGAATGTTGATGGCATTCTCATTTAAAGATGTTTACGAACAATGATTACCAAAGATAAAGTCTTAAAAGCTACAATTCCTAATAGCACAAACTTGCTAAAAAATCTTCGAGACCCAATCAGAGCATGCCACTAGTATGATCCTTTTGTAGCTGATGAAACCCAAATTGCATTTTCAGGCCGTCTTCTTGATTTTATTTTTTTAAAATCAGTTGTTCAAGGTTTAAAAGCTCCAAATTAAAAGCAAATGAACTACCACCTGACGGAGCTATCAGTCCCATCAAGTCATAAATGACTTGTAGTCACTATATGAATGCTCTAAAAATGAAAAAAAGTCATAAACATAGAAATTACCTTGAGGGTCATTTAAGTAAATTTCATCAAGTCCTTACTATTGAGTCTTACCCATCTCCATTAACGTCTCCCATGTAAAATGGTGTTAGAGAGCTCAATCAATGTTTGCAACAACTGATTTTAGATTTAAACTTCAAGAACACAATAAATCTATAGATTACAATCAATATTAGAGTAAAATATTAGATACCAGTTCAGTGTTTTATACTCCTACCTAACACAGACCCTTATATAAGGGTTTAGCTACACATAAAATATAAAATAGAGACAACACCAATAAAACAAAGCCCGATTCCAAGAAAATTTGGTAAGCAAAACTTGAATTTGAAGTTTGAATTGACACAAATATGAGGTTTCTTCCTTTCTATCAACAAAATTCTTACTACTTTTCTCTACTCTCTGTTATCTATATCTCATAATAATTTCTATATACATATATTTGTTGCCCTATTTTGAAACAAGATAAGGGTATATAATTGCACAAATCTCTATTCCATCCTAGGAACATTCAAAAGGAAGTACTATTTCATAAAGTTACCTTTTTATCCTTCAACTTCTATCCTATGATCTTGCACTGGATTGCAAAGACGCTGAACAGAGAGAGCACCAACCGCCTCCTTGCATCAACCTTTAGTTCTAATAGGAGCACGTGCATTGGGATTTTGGAATTCCAATCAATCTATGTACCACAACAATTGAACACTGGTGTTGAGACAATATTGCTCTATTCAAGCCAGCGTTTATTCGGTGAGACACCTGTTGGCTTGTGCGGAATGCATTTTCCGTTACTAGTGTGCTTCATTGCTTTTTGGCTTCGAATCTATTAAACAATTGCATTTTCCAAAGAATGACTACATCTAAGAGAACTAGGGGCTAAACCCCTTCAATTAGCATTAAAACACGACAATATTTCACAAATTTGAGTCCAATGAGTCGGTAAATTACATACTCATCAAACCCATAACTTGAACTATTCCTTGTCCTTAATATAAATTATCACTAAGCATAGGATCAAAGCTTATCCACACCTAAGATACAATTTCCATAATTACATTCATAACTTGTAGTAATCAAGAACATAAGATTAAAAATAAAATGACTTAAAACAAGAACCACTCGCTATCGGTTCCACTATCATTCGCTAGGAAAATGTTTTAGCAAAATGTTTTTGCACAATTCTAGGACAATCATTCTTTTCAAGCACAATTTTAAAGCATCTCAAATAAATTGATCAACCTTCTTGCTTTCCCTAAAGATTCACATTCATATGATGCATTCATGCGATTCAATTGAAATCAAGACATCACAATTCATATGAAGAATGCAATGCCACTAATACAAAATAGAATCCCACACTCATTTAAGAATATCAAATTAAGGGATTAGTAATTATGAAATAACACTCACTCTCACAAATTAGTTCAAGGATGTACACATTGACCGATAGTGTTGCCTTATATGTAGATCGTCACTAATGTAGATTGAAAAGACTCGAAATCCCCAAGGCCTTGGAGGTTTAGCTTAGTGTTGGGTAAAAGGTAGGATATCATTTAGTCAAGTGACTTATGTGGCTCCCTAAAGATTTCATTTGCAATATTAAGAACAATTGGGGTGATGGTACCACCAAATTAATATAAAGCTTTGCTTATCATTATAGCAATTAAACTAAAGTATCGAAGAAATCAAGAGTTAACAAGTAATCTAGGGGTGCGGGGATTGCAAACTAATGTCATATAGGGGTGATTGTGCTTCTCTATAGTGCTGAATATTCATAAATAGGCTAAGACATTATTATTGACACTAATCAGTTTTTTGATCTCAAAGCATATATATGCATAAAATCCCCTTTCGGTCTCAAATACATGTCAATTCTAAATAACCCAAAACCTTACTCTATTCTCTCTTTCAAGAATGGGGAAAATAAATCCAACACATAACCTCTCTTTCAAGCTAGCTACAATTATCAAACCTAAATTGCTAGTATTGAACTAATTAACCACTCCAATTAATCTCTTTTGAGCATCAACCAAAGATCGAAAGTAGGAATTAAGTTAGCAACCTTAACCCTTGAGTTAACCCCATGGTAATTAGAATAAATGCATGCATGAACAACAACAAAACAGAGCATAGCACAATACCCACTACATTAAATCAACACCCAACCCCCTTTGAGCACCCCTAGATCTTGGAATTTTATCCACCCATCACAAAAGTTAGGAAATTATACCTTCCATGAAAGCAGCCATGGATACCATGAAATCAAGCATTTAAGAATAAACCCACTTTGAATTCAACTTCAATTTATCAAAGAAAAACTCCAAAATTGTAAAACCCCAAAAGCTAGAAAGTGTTCTTACACTCTCTATACTCTCAAAAAGAACTTTTTGTACTATATTTCAAACTCCCTAAAAAAATTGTATCCTTTGGGCTATTTATACTTTCCCAAAATTTGGTCCAAAATCTACTTTTAAACTGACTCAGCGATGTTATTCTGGCTCACCAAAACTTCTAGGAGAATCACCCTTCTCTCCTCAGCTCATCTTATGATGCTCTAGGCTTCAGGTGTTTTAATCTCAATTGGCGAACTCGATTGAGTAAGCCTTTCACATTCAGTAAATCGCCGAATACCACCTAGATTTACCTTTTGAGTATTAAGTTTTTGCACTGCACACTGTCTCTTTGGGTGATGTGCATGAGGACCGCCATTCTCATTCGACACATCTTCTTCTTTCATAGAGCACACCGATCTTCCTTGATAGACAGAAGTGTTATGTACTGTCGAGTTGAGCGAGGTCGTGCTTAGTTGGTGATCCACCCTTCTTGTTAGGCGATCAACAATATTAACTTTGCACTTCTTATTGTATTTTTTGCCATTCTTTCAAATATCAGCGTTCGTTTGCCTTCATAGCTTCAAATCATAAATATTTGATTAGAAAAGGACAAAGTTATGCATTGAGGACACTAATTATTAAGCTAAATGGACCTTAAATGAGTGTAAATATATCACTCATCAAACACCCACAACTTGAACTTTTGTTTTTCCTGAAGTAAATCAAGAAGACAAAAAGTTCAATAAAGGTGTCTACATCAGTACTCAATGAGAGCTAACATGCAAGAAACATAGCAAGACTACTCTCAATAGCATGTTAACCTCCATCATGATCAAAAAGCTTCAAATAATGACTAGCTAGTCTTAACACAAGCTCACCTTATCTTTTTGTCTAATGCAAGAACACGTTTCGAAAACTGCATACAAGTGTCCTCACATCATGAACGATTCCATGCTCTCATGAAGCAAATAAACAAAGGTAATAAGAATCAATGCAACTCTCACTCTCTCAAAAGAAAAACACATGCAAGCTTTGTCCCATAGGTTTTGCCATATTTTTCGATCTTCAAACAACCTAGTTCATGCAAGATCTCAAGGCTCTTTTAGGCTTGTAACGGGGATAAGGGTTAATGTTTGTTAAATTTGGATTGGTGACTTATACTTTTTCAAAGCATTGTTGCAATCATCATCACCTCTTCTCATGTTTTTTTTTGTTTTTTTTCATTTAAGAACTCAAACCTTGACTTGTCACTCAATTCATTTAAAATTCCCCTCTCATTTCCTTCAATTCTCTTTTTTCCAAGCTATTTCCATGAAAATGATATATATATATATATATATTTATAAGGAGGGGTTCATTCTTTTTGCAAAACATTCAAATTTGAGTCTTATTTCTTCTTTCTATGACCTTTACTTGGCTTTCAGTCATCCATCCTTTCCACACACCCCAACTTAGGCTTTTTGCCTAAGTTGGATATTAAAACAATAAAATACTTCAAAAAGGACTTTTTTGTGAGAAGGGAGGGGTAATGTGGTTCAAGAGGCTACTGTTGGTTATCAACAAATAAGTTAGGCTCAAATGGTGCTAAAATGGATTCACCCCCTCACAAGTTAGTCACAAAGGATTTATGATTAATTTGGTTCTCTCTTTAAATTGTTGCCCAAGAATCACACGATTTCACTAACAAGGAAAATTCTAAGACTCCACATGCATGCTTTCAAGTAAGATCTCACCACACATGGAACTTTGATATAAACTCATTTAGAACATATCGAAAATATCTTAAGCGTACCTGCAATGTTCATTGCAAGGCTCACATCAAAACGTAGCCAGTCAAAAAAATATTTAAAGAGATAGTTCAAATGTGTACCTACACCAATTTCACTCTCAACACCAACATAATACACCATGCTTATAATGAGTACTATTCAAGACATCAATATTGAACACAATCAATCCTCAAATTTTATCAATGAAAGTTCAAGCATTTCACGATTTAAACTCATTAACGGTCGCAATGTCAAGTGTGAATGAAACAGTAATAAAAAATCAATCTATAACCCAAATAGGCACTTAAATATAAACACAAAGTACTACTACAGTTGTACAAAACCCAAAATAACATAAATACAAGTAAAAGGGGAATATTGGCACAAAGTCCCTCACCCCACCAAAAATTAAATGCAGTATCCTCTATGAAAATAAAATATACGTACTGAGAGGCTCAAATAAAGGGTCCTCAACATGCTATGCTTGTGGAACACTCTCATCTGGAGTCTCGGGTGTTGAACCCGCCAAAGAGGCATCGATACCTAACAAAAGGATTACTGGAGGTGGAAAGTAAGGCTTAACTGGGGCATCAGTTCCCGGTGCAACTGTAGGAGGGATAAGAGAGTCTGGAGTTACTCTACTAGGCCCAACCTCTAAAGTCTCTCGAAGAATATCTCTGAAGCCTCCTCAAGAATGACCTCCTCAGCTTCATGGACCTCTGTTAATGTCTTAGATATCCCCTACACATTAGCCCGCAACTCTTCCTCATCAGTCTCCTCGGCCAACTCCTTATCGACCCTCTCACTCTCATCCTTATAAACGATATCATCATGCACAACAGCCATAGGCTTAGAAATTGGTATATCTGGGAGGGGAACCTCTCCCAAAAACATAGATATGTATGTCGACTGTAACAAGACCACCTCCGCTCACAGGGTAAAAATCTTAGCTCTCTTAGTGTCTAGTGCACCACAGCTACCATCAGACTTCTCCTGAGCCACAATTTTAGCAGCCAAATTATCCAACCTCAAAGTATGCCCCTCAATAAACACCTCACACCTTACCACCTTCTCATTAAAAAAACTAAGGCCTTTTTAATGCCCTGATCGATGATCTTGTACATGTCTGTCTCAACCCGGGAAACTTCAACATCTACTGACTGGGCAAGGTTTCCCATGTAGTAGATCATGGCTTGGGTCAAAAGGGGATGGGAAATAGGAGAGGGGGAAGGTCTCACAACAGTAGCATCAGTAATCAAATGAGGTACATAAGTAGTAACAGAAGGACTAGTAGTAGATGATGGTTTGGAAATACGTGCCTGCTCTACATAAAGGACAGGTCTGCTAGCCTCCGATGCCAACGTAGCGAAGTAAACCACGACCATAAAATCTGGTGGTGGCGGCTTTCTCCGAGCCACATCGTCCCACAAATACTCTTTCTCAATTCATGTGATGTCACTGGATGAAACAAGTGCGACCATTACATTTATAGATGCCCGGTAAGGGACTCATGCCCTCTCACATAGTTGTGTGACCCGTACTGGAAATGGGAGCGATGTCTACTCATGTCGTGCTCTCATCAATATCTCGTCAGCAATAACAATACCAACATATATATACTCTTCATCTATGATGGTACCTACCAGGACCGCTTTGTCGTGGGGGAGGATGGACTCCTTCTCTGACAACATCAGGTTGTTGCTGATGAATCCAAATAAATATATCGCCACTGCATTTAAATTCTTCTTCTCAATTCGGGCACCATCAGGCATCTATAAGGGAGAAGAGTTAGAGATCAATGGAGCCAACCAACCCTCCAGATATTCCAAATCGTTGCTCATCCTGAGTGAATACAAAGAAGACTCAAATACCGGCATATTCAGTGCAACATTAATAACTTCTACATCACACCAGACTTTATTTAATCTTACTTCAACTTCTTCAAGTTGTTTCCAAGCTATTACCTTTCATTTCTTTGGAAGGGCCTGAGCATATGCAATGTAAAACTCCCTCACCCATGAAAGGATGTAAGGATTCCTTGGCTTAGTGAATCCCTTAAACCTGTGAAGTTGTATTGTATCCCAGATGGATGGGTAGTCGCTCAAGACTCCATCTATGGAGAGCCATCACTCCACAAGTATGGTTTGTTCTCTAGCAGTCTTAAGCCTCTTAAGGGTTCTTGGAGAGATAACTGAAAGGCTTATCAAAGCCACTGCCCGTGTAGATGCAGGCAACACTAGGTTGGAGTGGATCTCTTTCCTTTTTCTCAGTATCTCATATCTAGGAAGCACCCTTACTTCGGTAAATGATTATGGAGATGCAGTTTGTTGACACTGGTGAGCCTCCAGAGGCTAGATAATATAAATGCCCTGATGTATCTTTATTCGAGGAGGAGGAGAAGAAGATTCTCTTTCAGATTCATTCTTAGAGGAATCCACCTGTTTGCCCTTTGTTTTTGCCATTACCTTCAAAGCACACATTCAAACCAAAGATTTGTGAACGTTAGTTGAAAACAAATGCACATTGAATTATATTTGAAAAATACTCATATGGCTCGCCTAATGGGAATGCACATCGCCGAACAGGATCTAAAATCATCGATGAGCTAGCCAAAATGGACAGTAGTAAATTACTTAAGGCTTAGGCATGAAAGGGTGAGTCAATACCAACTCGGTAGTTCACTAATTTTGGTTTTGGCTGGTTAAGACAAGTCCGCAGAAACTGATAGTGCAAAGAGAAAGTCAGAGGCATCAAGGGCGATGTCCTCTCCTAATCGGTGATTCAACAAATGGGTTCCGGGGACTAAGACAAAACCACCGAATGGGACAATGTCCAAGGCCATGCATATGTTAAAGTGGGCAAGCTGGGCCATACTTGGTAGTTCACCTAACTTCCTTAGCAAGCCAGGACAAGCCCGCCAAACAGGAAATGTTCCGCCCATTGCCTAATATTCTCAGATAATTCAACACACATAACAAATACTATTTCCACTCCAATATTACTGTTTATCTATATGTTTTTCTACCCATGGATACTCAGATTTCATCCATCAATCACTAAGCATTACACTAATTGAAGATTTTCTCTAAATGATGTATTCACCTTGTCTTTCATTGGACAAAATCATGCAATTGGGTCAATGCTGGGCTACTCATACTTCACCCACATTCAATTAAGCTTAGACTCAACAAATGTAGCAAATTAATTTCACAAATTAACCAACAAAATCACGATTCAAAATTATACAAGCATTCACAATCAAAATCACATGGGCACAGTTCAAATCAGGCAATGCGATGCTTCCTATAAAAATCAAACACACAATAATCAACAAAGGGATCAAACCCACACCCAATGCACATTTTAAACTCAAAAGCATTAACAAAAAGTTAAAAAAACCAACCTTTCTACCAAAAAATGATCAAGAAAATGAGGGGTCAGGGTTGGGTTGACCCGAACTCCAAAAAAATACACTCCTAGTACTTTTAAAACGCTCACAAGAGACTCACAAACATTCAAAATATGTTAAGTAGGAGAAAGGAATCGGAAAGGCTCTTTAATTTCAAAGATTTTGATTTTTGAATTTGAAAATACCCTTGGCCTTTACAGATTCGACAGTCACGACTAACATCACCAAACATTTTTGGTGAATCTCCAATTGGAGCTTAAGATCACCGATTATGCCTGAACAAACAACAAACCTGAAGGTTGATTTAGCGGACCCGATGGAGTCCACATAGTGCACTTCAGGGAATCACCTTTTGGAATTCTGATCACTGATCTTGATAGTACACTTTTGAATATATTCTAGCTCAAAAAGCATACAAAGATTAGTTCGCACTACCTTTGGTGGATCGTCGTTCGGTTTTTGCATCACCTAGGATCCCTTTACAATCTTCCAACCTTTTCTCAACCTCAAATCACAACGCATATTATTCGAAATAAATAAAAACAAAAGTAAAGACTTGGGTTGCCTCCCAAGAAGTGCCTTAATTAAAATCTTGGCACGACATATTTCGTAAACAAAACAATCAGTGTTGGGGTTTGGTATGGTGTTACTAGGAAACGTTACATTTTGCCTTGGATTGAGATGAGTGGAAAGTTTACATAGTTGGGTATCCAACTGCTTGATAGAAACTGAGTGCGACGTCACCGTCCGGGATAAAGTGGAGAAGTCATTTTTCAAATCCTTCAATACTTTATCGGACCCTTCAACCTTGTTGATAATTCTTACAAGAATATCTTCAGTCCGACTTCCTTATGGTCCAGCCGGTTCTTTTCGGCATGGATGATCATAGGTAGGCATGTATCATATTTTACCATCTTCATATGTCTCCAGTTTCCACCCCACTAGTATTTCCAACCTCCATCTCTATCCTTGTTCCAACCTTATCGTTGATAATTGGTGTGAGAACCCACCACTTGATGTCCAAAGTATTGAACTTCTTCATTGTCTAATGTCTCAAATTTGGCATCATCCATTCACTGCCCACTGGTGGTTCCAACTGCATTTACCGACTTGGTTCCACTTCCCATGACATGGTTAGAAAACAAATTGATTTGGGTCATCATTTTGGCCATGTTTTCATCTCTTTCATGGTCTTTCTTAACTTGTTCTTTACTTAGACACACTTGTAGAATAGACACTTGATCCTCTCTAGTACGCTATCCTCGGTTTACCTTAATCATATCATCTAGCAAAAATGCATCTACATCATGCGATTGTCTAATTAATCCACCTTGGACCAACTGATCAGTCACACCTTTGTTGACGGAATCAAGGCTGCAATAGAAGTAATGCAGTAGAAATTTTTTTGGAACGCCATACGCTAGACATTGCAAGAGCAACTTCATGAACATCAGCCACGTTTCATGCAAAGGCTCACCACCAATACACTTGAAATTTTGGATTTGGAGGTGGTGTTTAACCATCTTCGAGGGTGGAAATAATCTTTCCAAGAAAGCATCAGTTAGCTCTTCCCACGAAGTGATTGACTCATTTGGCAATTCTGCCAACTATCTTGTAGCTTCTCCCTTAAAGAGAAAACATCAACCTTATGGATTCTTGGGAGATATTATTGAACAGAAAGGGTCCAGATGCATCCTTGAAATTCCTATTGTGTTCATGGGGATCCTCGTGAGCTAGATCTCCAAAAATTTCTTTCCTCAAGAGCAATTGCATCATAGTTTCGGTGATGTGAAACATAGTCCTCCCAGTTGTAGGAGGTATCTGGATTGCTCCCGCTGTTTTGATGACATAAACGGTCATGTAAATTAAATCACCTATGTTGTTGTTTTGAGCATAGTTCTTGTCTTTTTCACTCCCATGGTCACTCATTTTCTCAATCTACAAATCAACCAACAATAACACCAACAACAAATCTACTACATAAAACTAGATTAAAAACTAATTTCACAATTAGAATTTTCAACAACTAATCCCTAGCAGCGGCACCATATTTGAATACGCTCAAACCACCCTCCAAAACCAATGAAAAGGGTGAGCAATCATAGTCAGTAAAAACACAACGAAGAATCGGGGTCAAATTCCACAAAGAATGGTATATCGTGGAGAATTTCCTTATCAATAAAATTAGACTTTAAATTAGCTCATTTGCAATGGTAAGAAAAATTGGGTGGATGGTACCACCAACTTAATATAAAGCTTTGTTTATAAATTATAACAATTAAACTAAAGGATAAAAGAAATCAAGAGTCAACAAGCAATCTAGGGGTGCAACAATTGAAATCGATGTCATATAGGGGTGATTGTGATGCTCTATAATGATGCACATTCATTAATAGGCTATGTCGTCTTCATTGATGATAATCATCTTTCAATCTCAAATCATCTATGCATAGAATCTTCTTTTGGTTTCATCTAAATTCCAATCCTAAAAACTTCAAAACCCTAATCTATTCTCTCTTTCAAGAATAATTCACATAGATCTTACCCATAACCTCTCTTTCAAGCAAGCTACAGACCTCAAACCTAAATTGCATGTATTGAACTAATTACCCACCCCAATAAATCTCTTTCGAGCATCAACCAAATATTGGAAGTAGGAATTAAGTTTGCAACCTTAACCCTTAAGTTAACCCATGGTGGTTAGACCAAATTCATGGATGAACGACAACAAAACAAAGCATAGCACAAGACCCACTACATCAAATCAAAACCCAACCCCATTTGAGCACCCCTGGCTCTTGGGGTTTTAGCCACTCATCGCAAAAAGTAAAGAAATTATACATTCCATGAAAGAATCTATGGGTAACATTAAATCAAGAAATTAATAATAAACAAACAATTGATTCAACTTCAATTTATCAAATTCAAACTCCCAAAGGTAAAACCCAAAAGCTAGAAAAGTGTTCTTCAAAGGTAAAGTGTTCATACACTCTCTCTACTCTCTAAAGAGAAATGTTTGAACAATAAGCCGGTTCGACACAAAAAGAATCGAGAGAAAAAATAATATAAAGAAGAAAGATATATTGCTCCTTGGGAAAAAATCATGGTAAAAAGAAAACTACTAGAGTTTATTCAACTACTATTCACAAATATAAGTTTTGATTCATGTGCAATAAATTCATTGAAAGAACAAGACCTTATTAAAGGGGACTAAGCATGAATCACAAGTACGCAAACATGAATGGTAAAAACAATAGAAAAATGTAGAACCAATCCGGTTAACACAAATGATCATGCACAAAAGCATGCCTCGCAAGATGTAGTTCAAAATTCATACAAACAAAAAGGATAAAATCACATAGTCAAAACAACACAAGTATAAAATAAAAATGACAATTAAAAACATTTAAACAACACAATTAAATTCAAGACAAATCAAATTGCATCAAAAAAGAAGAGGGCATCATCCACAATGTATAACATGTTCAATAAAGAAAGAGGAAACATAGACTGCTCATACCCTCCCGGTATGATGTTTCATTTATGCACTGAATGGGTGATTTGTGTTGCTTTAACATTTTTCCGGCATGTGTCTCATCTTGTATCTCACCTTTTCCTTTTTCCATCTATGGTGCAGTTTCCATAGTTGTGATTCTTTCCTTGAGGATTCTCATTCTTGCTTCCAATATATCCATTTTTGTAATTAGTTTCCTCATGGAGTCACCTCAGGAGGAGTCTACTATCGCCTCTTCCCTTTACACATATTGATCTTGGTTGTTTGTCGTTGTGATTATGGGTTTAGATCAAATGCATTCATCTATAACTCGGATGTACGTATGTGTAACCTGCCTCCAAACAATATAATGTGATAATTGATGGGAATGGTATAAGACCTTTGTTGCTGAGGGCGTCTTCTCTGTCCTGGTCATCCATGATTTTGTGTTTACCAATTGATGGGATTGGTATAAGACCTTTGTTGCTGCTTTGGTGTTAGTACACTGGGAAATTCTTGTTTAAATGATTCCACTTATTGAAACACTTTGTTTATAATCATATGCATTAACTTGAATCGACAGTAGTGATTTTCCATTCTTGGTAAGCCAAATCTCAGCTGATGGGTGTACTAGTCTATCTTGAGCGCAGACCTTTGACTTGATTAGGCCATTATGCTCCAAGTTAATTGTGAGACAAATTCAAATTAATATTTCTATTTGGTATATTTTATTTTTATAAACGACAAGAAAAACAGACAACCACAAATATATGAAAATAAAAACAAGCACATGGGAGTAAAATGAATTGGAGGAAATTTTTGAGATCAAGTGTTGTTGGTTTTAGATTGATGGTCACAGAAGTGCGATTATGAGCTGCCGATGCAACAATTGCCTTTAGGCAGAGAATTGGAAAATAATTAGGCAGACCAATGTTAGACCAGTGTTTTGCAATTGGACACATGTGTATTGTAAGTGAAACATCAGTTCAAGGTTCAAGAAATAGTGAGTTTTTACTTGATTGACATTGTTCCTGTGAAGCATAAGACAACCTATGTGAAGTACAGACACGGCATAGGTGCATGCTTCGACCAAATTTTGTCCAATTTTATCACAGTATTTCGTAAATCAATTTCAATGGTTACTCAGACTTGCCCAAAAGTTGCAGAAGACAAACATATAATTTTGGTTAGTTTTAATTCAAGAGGGAAGTTAATCCATACATCATAATGAATCAAAATAACATAATCAAGCATTCTAAAAAATGGAAGCTCTCATTCGCAATCTTGTCCACATCACAAGAACGGAAATCACTCAAATCATGCCTCAAGTTTTAAAAACAAGCTACTCATTCACAAATTTCAATCCAGAATTCATGATTCACATAAAGAAATTTTTTACCTTAAGAATGACATCACCATTCTATAATAGAACAATTTCATGCACTACGTAAATACAATGGGTTACTTATACACCCAAAGTACACCTCCTTAAAGAAGAATATGTTGTCAATGTTTAAACAAAGAACCTAAAAGAGGTTAGGGTTGATCCCTCAATGAATGAGGTCTAGACTTAGGCTAATTGAATGTTATTTGTACAATTGGTCACATCATTTCTGAAAAGGGGGGATTTTGTAAAACAAAATCTTCATTGGTTGATTTGATTAAAACGTAACCAAGAAAACTGGATTGGATACCTTGTAAAATAACTAAAAGATGAAACTATGGTATACATGTTCTTCACAAGTTCTTAACGCAGTAAACCTTCTAGTAGTAACCTTGTCTAGTGTTTAACATGCAAAGTAGGTAAGCTATGTATCTCCTAAATGATTGGTCGTCCAGAAAGAGAATTTCACAATGCAACTTGGTCGGTCTACGTTTGTGTGCCTTACTAACCCCTACCCTTGACACTAGATTACCTCTCATAGAGGTGGTTCAAGCTAATAGATAGCAGTTGTAGTCACTAAATCTCCATTGTATAATCTCTTTGGCCATTCGTTACTTCCTTGGTGAGTTCTAACATCGGCCACCATTAAAAAAAAATTAAAACGAAGAGATTACCAATACATGAATAAACATTATTCAAGGATTACTAGTTATTAGGTCTACATCTTTAATTCCTCATAGTTCCCAAAACCCTAGTTGTGGATTTAGCTACTCATGCTGGAGTTACAACAATTCATAATAAGTTTGTTAAAATAAATCATGGACTTAAAATTAGAGTATTTGAAATCTAGAATCTTGAATTGACGAACAAACGCTATACTATAAACTGATGCTTCAAGAATTAAATGGAAAAGTGTTCACCAAAATAATTCTCAAAGTTAAAACAAAGTATCCTAAACAAACTTGTAAAAGGAAATACAGGAGAATCAGGGATCGATAGTCACTTCTAGAGTTTGGGTCTACGAATCGTAGAAATTCCTACAGCTCGTAAAAACCTTCATTCGAACAACATATTTACTCTTAACTTCTGGACCTTTCTACGGGTATGTTTTATGACCCGTAGAACTTTGCACGACCCATTCGGGCATCTCGTAATTTATGTACTGGAGCTCAAATTCTTTGATCTTTTCTATGACTTGGACCTACACCTCGTAGAAATTCCTACGGGTCATAGTCATATCTCGTCAGCCAACACTTAGCTTCAAAACACCTCATTGCCTTCTACCACTCATAGAAAAGTCTATGGCTCATAGGTGAAGTCGTTCTACCTCAACAAGCTTCTATTTAATCTTGTTTTCATCCTGACTTGTCAAATACCTATTTTTATACAAAATAAAATAAAATACCATCAAATCTACTAACAAATGCTTAATACAAACACAAAAATACAAATTTAAAGTGTGATAAGCACCGTAGATCCATGGTACATCAACACCCATCATTACTTTTCCTCAAGCGACACTACTAACACAAAATGACACGATGCAAAAGTAAATCTAGAACTCAAGCAATCATATGGATATTTTTTCAATAAGCTATCCTCCTTTTCAACCGAGTGTAATCATTATGTTCAAAACAAGACAACATGTGTGGATCAATTCATGGCATACACATAATAATGGACACATTTGAATACACCAATAACAATCATCAAGATACCAACGTTTCGACAATGTAACTTGTGCCCTTACCAAAAATAAGTCTCATTTTTCACACATATATGATTATATATTTCATGATAAAGGACTCAGTACACACACACTGTCACAATTGAATTCAGAACAATACATGCACAATTCCATAGGCTTTCCTTATACTAACTACCTACTCCCAAACCATTAAATTAGGATCACTACAGAACTTTCTTAGCTTGTAACATAGCCTTAGGGTCAGTTGGGATATGTTTTAGATTTAAAGTGACTTTTCTTCCCTCCTTGACAATGCATTGACTATTTTCCTCTTTGATAACCGGTACTTATTTCACCTGTATTCTCTCTTCACCTCATCTTTACATTTAAGCTCGAGTGTGGCTTGGACTTGCTTTCCTTTTCAAACTTTTCATTCAACTTTTCATTCTTTTATCTTTTTATTTCATTTTAGCTTCCATACCATTTCAAAATATTTTTTCTTTTCTATATATACAACTCTTTTCGTAACCCTTTATTTTCTTGTTTTCCTCTATAGTAGCCAACCTCAACTTAGGCTTTTAGCTCTAGTTGAGGTGCACGATGTCTAAGGAGGGACCAGGGAAAAATCAAAAGTTAACATTTATGATAGAGAAGGTGAATTAGGTAAGTTAAAATGATGGTCTATATTAGGCTCAACAATTTGTGTCAAAGGGAGCAATTTCATTTGATTGGTTATTTTTAGGCTCACTGGACTCAGATTCAACAATGGCTAATGGGGCAAGTTTTTGATTGGCACATACTGTATGAATAACCAAATGATCTCACACACACATGTCACATCAGTTGACTATCAACTCATTAGTGTATTTTGTTCATGTTTGAGCTTAAGTCATGTTATCCTATCAGTTCCTATCATTTCATAGAAAGATCCTACACAGTTGACTTATCAATCACATAGATATAGCACATAGCACAATTTTTTTTAGAGGGATATCAATTTCATGAACTACAGATATCATGCCTTTTTTTCTAGTCAACTCTTACACTCAACTTTGTAAATATGTCGGTTCAATAGAAATTAAATAGTCCGTGGATGAAAAGAAATACAAGCAAGAAATCCCCAACGGATGATCTGAGTTTTTTGGGCTATTCAGACCTCACCCTTTAAAGTTTGAACATATTCAACCCCACCCTCACATAAAATAATTTTCGATGTCCCCAATGCATGAAAAGTAAAGAATAGAAGGTGAACATAAACTTGTGGGGCCTAAGCACAAAAGATCTAGATAGAGGCATGGGTCAATCGGTGGGTACCCCGATACATCGGTGTGCACCTCTATAACAACATGAGAGCAACCACCTATGACACCCTTCAAAAAAACCCGGGGGCACCATCAGAAATGACCCTTGAACTCAAAGCTTTGGTTACCTACTTTCAAGCTCGCTCTAATCTAATTTTCTCATACTGTTTGGAGTGTCTACGAGTCGCCTCCAGATGACGTCGCTCTTATTTTCTTGCATGCTTCTCATCATCCTTGCCTATACCAGCATCAGTCTGTGTGCACTTCGCTGTCGCATGAGTAGTATTAGTATCTACAAATAAGGCCAATAAGACCTCATCTCAAACCTCGATGGAAGAACTAGGTTGTGCAGTGGTAGATACGACAACCACTACATTAACATCAGCCGCAAGTGTATCCAACTCTATCCGAAAGCCCTCAAGATCTTTATTCGATGTAGTTTGAGGCTAGACTAGCATCCACAACTCAAAGGCGTCTATCCTCCACAAGTTAGCATGAGTCTGTAAGATTATCATAACTTTCATCCTCTTCTTAAACTCATCATGAACATTATGGACCCAGGGTTGAAGATGCTACAACAACTAAGCCATCTGAGTCTCTGACTGCTAAAATTTGATGACAGGCAAAGCTTTGAGACCCAATGCAGGAGAAGTACATGGTATGCTATCAACTGGTGCAGATGTAGATGAAGGATCAATCCCAATAGACTCTATAGTGGAGACTAGAATATCTCCCTCTCCGAGTTGATCCTTTGTAGGTACTTCAACCCTAGTAGGCATATTAAAATGGATGCCTTGTCTTGGTGTAGTCGGGTTGGGCTCATCTCAAACCAAGTTGATATATACTGTCTTGGTCACCTAAAATAATACATTAATTGTAATTACTGGGATAGTAGCCTCTCTACATATGCAGAAGACTCGACATGCGAACAGAAGGGTATTAATCTTCCTAAATACCCACTTATGGATATAAGAAATCAAAATATAGGGAAAATCTATCTCATACCAGCCATCGATTAAGACACCATCACAACTCGGTCTAGTGTCAACTGGTTGTCCACTGTAGTCGGAGATACTCTAGCGTAAAAAATGGACCACAAAAACTTATGCGGCAAAATTAATGGAGGCCTTTTTGAACGGGGATGAAAAATCACAAACCCATTTTGCATTGACACCCAAATCAATAATTACCCGGTTAGCCATCTCAAAAATTCCTCTTATGAAGCCGCATCTCTTATGGATTCTTTGTTTGGGACTAACATCATCATGTAGTCAACTCCACTATAGAGATTGTCTGCTAATGTGATGGGCCGTAAATAAAATAGTGGACTATGCGCTCAGAAAAATCTTTGGGAATGTCCCATACTAAATTGGTCAGAAGTGTAGGTTGGGCCATCTTTTTGGCCTCCGAATATAAGACATTCTTGACTGTTGTCACATATGAGGCATAAAACTCATGAACCATGATAGCACTATATTTGCCCGGTGGGTCAACCATCCATTTACAGATGTACCTCATGAATAGTTCATGTATGGCTTGGGCGGTGTGAACACTTCTGATAAGTACTTGTGGCTCCTATATGATGGGTTGGGCATTCAAGTGGATTTCATCAAAATAAATATAAAAAAATCCCATGATGCACCGCCAATTTGGCTCGTCACCAACTTGTAGTGGCTCAATAGGCCTAGTGGGTGGTACATCCTCTTTGCACCCGTACCGAGATGAGCTAGAATATGGATTTGAATAGAATAGTTATTTGAAGCCTCACTTGGACTGCAGTCGGATGTCGACCCTGCCTTTGAAGTAGCCACCTATATAGAGGCTTCAGCTCCCTCTTTAAGCTAGGTAACTGATTCTCGTGGGGTTTCAAATATGCCAACCAGAATCACCTCAAGTTGTATTGTGTGTTGTCGTATGGTCTAGAATTCTTTGGGTAAGACCTAGCTGTCATTTATATTATACTTTGAACCATACTGCTCATTCTCAAAGGTTTCATCCATCAACTCATATTTGAAAGTAGTCCCAGCCCGAGAAGAAGGTGAAGTAGACTTTCCCCCTCTCCTTGAAGTACCTTTGAAAGACATGTTAGTACCATAGTAATGCTTAAAGAAAGCGGAAACACTAGAAATCAAACAACAAACCTAAAAAGATTACAAAAATTACACTATATTTGGTCCTATGGATTGTAGAAGTTTCTACAGGTCGTAGGTCCTAATCGTAGAAAATGAGGCAATTTTTTACATTTCTGAAGTTGGGACTACGGTTTGCCAATATGGTCCGTCAAAATTTCTATAGACCTTAGGTCAACCGGAGTTCCTAACTTATGCTACTAGATGATTAAAGGATTTATATGAAGGGACACTACAGACCGCAAATTCCTATGGTTCATGGAAGACCCTTATAGGTCAAAACGCGCCTAAACAACATGCATACTTCATACTAAGTTGCATAATTTATGTCAGCTAACATCCCAACCTATCTCGAAACATGGATATGCCTTATTTAGCGAATTAAAAACACACTCACATAAAATCATTATTCCCAGGGTTGAGGTAAACAATTCAAATCAATTAAACAAATTAGACAACCCTAGGTTAGGTTAATTCAACTCCAATTTCCAACCACTGAATGAATAGAAAGGTGCTCGTACCTATACTTGTCTGAAATCAAAGTATTTTAAGTGATGAAAAACTTGAATTCCTGACCGCACCTGTGATAGCCTTTTGTAGTAGCAAAAAAATTGTTTTAGGGTTTATTTTATTGAGAAGAAAAGGTAGAGAAAGACAAAGCGGGAAGGGCATTTATATGATGGGAATGTGGATTTGAGGGGTTGTGATTGTGGGTTTTTAAAGGGTTGGAAAACTAGAGGGTTGTAACGGTTGGAGAAGGGGGATGAGCGATAGGAACATTGGTTTAATTTGAAATTGGGGTGTTTTATGTTGAAATTAGACTTTGATCGACGAAAGTGCGTCTATGAACCCTAAGAATTACGACGGACCATAGAAGGATTTCATAGATAGACTTCACAGTTAGAATTTTTTTTGAAACATACCTAGAGTATATGAGTGCAGACTACGGACCGTACAACTATACTGGGACTTAAAGTCTATGACTGCCATCGGACTCTCTGCATTTTAGAATTTCTACGAACAGGGTCATAAGAATTTCTACAACCCATAGGACTCTCTGCATTTTAGAATTTTACAAATTTCTCTTTCTTTCCTATACATGTAGAAACCATTAGGCCACACTTCTAATTTTTCTTGACACTATTTTGACACGACCCTAGGCTACCGTTTACTAGCCTAAAAATAATTCAAAGGGAAACCTAAGAAATAGATCAATTAACGTATGCCTACCATGGCGAGAGGACTGAAGAAGACGAGCTTTAGTGGGCATACAAACATAGGGAATGGAAACACAATAAAGACATGGGAGAATAATAGCGGTGGGGGGGGGGTGGGGGAATCAGCTGAGCAGTGTCCGAAATTGAGAGTTAGCAAAACCCCAGTTCTGACCACTAAAACATCTAACCCAAATTTGACTAAATCGGCAGAGAAGGGAGCACATGAAGAACGGGAAATACAATCTAGTGGTATTATGCCACAAACTGAGAGTACCCAGAACAACAGTACGGTTTTGATGGAATTGTTCCCAGGAGAGGAAGTGAAGGAAGAGGAGCCTAAACAGAAAAAGTGGGCGAACCTATTTCAGGGGAACCGTATGGCTGCGCAAGGCATGAAACTGAACTATCTAGCTCCTACTGTTCGTAATGGAGAGAAAATTGTGGAGTTATGCAAAGAAGAGGTGGAGCTGGAGACACTGAGATGGAAGCATGCTTTAATTTTCTATGTGGTAGGAGTGGACCCAACAATTGCTGCAATAGAATGTTACATCGCGGTACAATGGAATTATATAGCAAAACTCAAGGTATTCTATCATAATGATGGTTATTTTCTCATCAGATTTGGTAGTTTTGAGGATAGGGATGAAGTGTTATACTGAAGGCCTCATAGGTTGGGAAATAAGCCAATCATAGTGAAGACCTAGTTGCCGGATTTTGATATCGGGAAGGAAATTATGCAAACTATCCCAATATGGGTGAAATATACCAACCTTCCTTTCAATTGTTGGGGCACACAATCACTAAGTATAATTAGTAGTGGATTGGGAATTCCTTTATTTGCTGATGAGTGCACTACACAGATAGAAAGATTCTCATATTATTAATTGAGATGGATATCAACAATTAGTTACCAGCAAACATCAAAGTGGAGGACCCAAGTGGTAGAGAGTTCAATCAGAAGGTGGTGTATGAATGGTACCGGCCTACTGTCCTAAGTGTTAGATCATTGGGCACAAGTGTCCATAAAAGGGGGAGGAACATAAACAAAAAGTTGGCAAGAGGAAGAAAGAATGGCAACAAAACAGGGGAGAGCAACAAGAAAAATCTAGCAAGACACCTAAGCCAGCAGAGCTAGCAGAGAATAGTGGGACAACGGAGCCAGGGGATGAAGTGACAATCCCAAGGCAGAAAAGGGAGAATCACTAAGAAAGCCAAGGTATAATGAATATGTAGGTGAACAGGCAATTAAAAGGAGAACAAATACAGGTTCAAGACAATGTGGAGAAGTGGGAGGAAGCAAGAGGTAAATCAACAACAAAGGGGCATAGACAACACATGGGAAAGGCCAAAATTTCCATAGTAAATGAGTTTGGTCCATTGCATGATCATGATACACATGTAGATGGTATGGGTAGAGGGGAAATGTAACACACCAGCAACCCGTCCCCCTAAATGAAGTTAACTACTTGGAACAGAAGAGGGCTAAATAAATTTTATAAACAGAATGAAGTTGCACTGATTATAAAGACTAATAAAGTTAGAATTATAGCACTTCTAGAACAAAAAATAAAGGCTCAGCATAAAGGCCAAATTTTGAAGAAAGTTGCCCCTGGATGGGAAAGTATTACAAACTCTCCATATAGCAGTTAGGGAAGAATTTGGATATTATGGAATCCTCAGGTGATTAGCTGCAATTTAGTAGAACAATCTGAACAACATATTCACAGAAGTGGAATGTAAAGGGATAAATGTTAGATTTAGCTTCACAACAATATATGGTTTACACACCATAGTAGATAGAAGAAATTTATGGGATCAGATAAGGAAGATACATAACAGTCAGCAGACACCTTCGGTTTCAATGGGAGATTACAATACAATTCATAGCGGCGAAGATAGAATGTTGGGGTATCCTGTGCTAGATGCAGAGATAAGAGACTTTGATTAGTACCTAAGGGATACAAGCATGGCAATCCTAAAGCATACTGGAAACGATTCTACCTGGATTAATGGACACACATATAGAAGAATAGATTGGGCCTTAGTTAACACAAGTTGGATGATAATTATGCATAATATGGAGGTACATATAATGGACCCTGGATGCTCTGATCATTCACCACTAAGTATCAATTTTTCTCAACAGAGTCACCTAAGATCTAGACCTTTTAAGTTCCTAAACCACTTAGTAAAGCATGAGAAATTCCAAGATATTGTGAAACAAGCATTGCAGGAGAGTGTAGGAGAAACTTACATGATGAGGGTGTGGAGTAAGTTAAAGAAAGTGAAACAAGCTTTGAAGAATTTAAACACAATTGAGTTCCAAGGAGTGACAAATAGAATAAAGAAGTACATGCAACAGATACAAGATATATAAGGTAACATGAGGCAACCAGGAAAACCCACAAGTCTGATTGAAGCAGAAAGGGAGGCCAAATTGAATTTGGAAAAATGGTTGAATGTAGAAGAAAGCATCATCAGACAAAAGTCTAGAGTACAATGGTTGAAATTAGGAGATGGAAACACAACTTACTTCCATGCTAGCTTGAGGAATAGGCTTTCTCAAAATAATATAGCTAGTCTAACCAATGCTACTGGGACATACTAATAAGCATTCAAGATGTAGAAGATGAGATACTTGGATTTTTCAAAAATCTTCTGGGGACTTGTGCAACTCAATTACCAATTGTGGATGGGCAAGCAATGAAAGATGGACCAAGACTAGATAGAGGTCTGCAAGCACAGGTTATAGCACTTGTGTCAAAGGAGGTAATAGTGCAACCTTTCAAAGGGATAAATTATAATAAAGCACCAGGCTGTGATGATTTTAATGCATATTTTTTCAAGAAAACTTGGGCAACTGTTGGAGAACAGCTTATTGAGGCTGTAAAAGAGTTCTTTGTAACAGGGAAGATACATAAAGCTATAAATTGTAGCACAGTGACTCTGATTCCCAAAGTTGAACATCCGTAAAAAATATTTGAATTTAGACCTATTTCATGTTTTACTGTGGTGTACAAAATCATTTCAAAAGTGCTCACTAATAGAATGTAGGTTGTGATGGATAGTCTAATTGATAAGGGGTAGTCTGCTTTTGTGCCAGGTAGATTGATCAATGATAACATCATTCTGAGTACTGAATTGGTCAAGGGATATGGGAGGAAAGGGATTTCACCCAGATGCATGTTGAAAATTGATATGAGGAAATCATATGATTCAGTGGAATGAGAGTTTGTGAAACAGGTGCTGATTCAACTACTTTTCCCTAGTGTTTTTGTGAATTGGATAGTACAATGCATAGGCACAGTGACTTACATTGTATTGATTAATGGAATTTCCAGTAAACCTTTTGAGGCAAAGAAGGGGCTAAGGCAAGGAGACTCATTATCACCTTATCTCTTTGTATTAGCCATGGAGTATTTCACAAGATTGTTGAAACAATTCAAAAAGTTTCCAAGTTTCAAGTATCATCCAAGATGTGCTAAATTGTAGTTGGTCCAACAAAATTTTGCTGATGATCTGCTCCTATTTACTAAAGGGGAACTCACATCTGTTAAACAAGTTTATGAGCTCTTTAATATTTTTTCAGTAGCCTCAGGACTGGAAGCAAATGTAGATACAAGATCCATTTATTTTGGAGGAGTGTCAACTGAAATTCAGCTGAGCATAATGCAGGAGCTAGGATTTTTACAAGATGCAATGCCTTTTAGATACTTGGGAGTCCACCTAAGTACTAAGAGAATAAGTATGGTCCAATGCCAACCATTGATTGATAAGATTCTAGGAAGGATACAAAGCTAGACATCTAGATTCCTATCATATGCAGGAAGGGTTCAACTAATTAAAAGTGTATTGTTTTCTGTTCAAGTATTTTGGTCTCAAGTATTTATATTGCCAAAGAAAGTGAAAAAATGCATTGAAGGCTTATGCATAACTTTTTTATGGACCGGAGGGGCAGATACATCAAAGAAAGCATTGGTTGCATGGGATTAATTGTGCAAGCCACAAACTGTAAGAGGATTGAACATTGTAAGTATCCAGTAGTGGAACAAGACAACCATCTACAAGCTTTTGTGGACCTTGAGCAAGAAAAAGGACAAGCTATGGGTCTAATGGGTGCACATGTACTATGGGAAACAAGGGACAGTGTGGAATATCCAATCAAACCAGGCCTCATGGATGGTGAGGAAGATCTTACAAACACATAGAGTCTTGGAGGCTGTGGGATGGAATGAATCACAAGTGATACAAATGGAAAAGTTCTCAATTAAACAGGTGTACCGACTAATGATAGGGGAATACTCAAAAGTAGAATGGAGCAAATTGGTATGGAATACTTATGCATGCCCAAAATGGAGCTTCATTTTATTCTTAACATTGCATGGGAGGCTACTGACAAAAGCCAGACTGCTTACTTAGGGTAATATGGAGGACAACAGATGTATTTTGTGTAATGCTGGAAATGAGGACATTGAAAATCTCTTCTTCAACTGTCGCTACTCAGGCAAGGAACTTCATTCTTTTTTAGGAGAGCTGCCTACGTACCTTCTCTTTTCAGCAAAAACAGAATCAGGTTTGGCAAAAATACTGAAGGTGGCAAGCTATCCAGAAGTAGAGAACAGGGTGGAATGAGGAACAAAGATGGGGGCAAGATCATTATAAAGGGAAGCTACCAGAAGCTGAAATATTTCGCATAAAACTTGCAGGAAGTATATATTACATTTGGCAAGAGAGAAACCATACGATATTTCAGAAGAAGAATAGAAGTTGTGATGATTTAGTCAGGAAGTGTATCCAAGAAGTTCACATAAGAGGAGGAATGAAGCTGAAACTAAACATGAAACTACATATGTTAGATTGGTACCCTGTATAATTAATTTCTGATGTGGAATGAATAGGGTAAGTAATAGATAGTAGCAGTTTAGATAGAACTGGAAGCATACAGTCCTGGGAGATGTCCAGGTTGGGTTCGTTTCTTTAAATGGTTTGTAATTCTAACTTTGGTTAATAAAATGTTTATTTACAAAAAAATAATAATCTTGGCTTGCTTACCAAGCAAAGCATGATTTAACGTCGCGATACAACACATACTCCTTGATTACTCAAACTTCATCAAGATCTCAATCTTCAATCAACCCTTCGACTACCTCTTGTTGTCCCATGTAGAGTTTCTTACTTTGTTTATTCACGTTTAACCTTGTTCCCTCATCATTCACAAGTTCAACCTCCATTTGAATATATTTTCATTAATCGAAACGGTAGGGTCCACTTGGACTTAAGTTTGCCAGGAATAAGCACAGCCTTGAATTTAATAAAAGAACCAAATTACCGAAAATAAATTCACGCTTTTCAATCTTTTGATGATGGTACTTCTTCATCTTTTCTTTAAAAAGGCTGAACTTTCTTATAGTTTCATGTGAAACTTATCAAGTCCGTTTAGCTTCTCCAACCTCTGATTTGATGCAACATGTCAATCTAGATTAAACTTCTTGAGTGCCAACATAACTTTATGCTCTAACTTTATAGGCAAGTGACAAGACTTCCCAAACATAAGTAGGGAAGGAAATATACCTATGGGAGTCTTGAATGCAATATGATATTCTCATTGAGCATAATCAAGCTTTCTCAACCAATCAGTTATGTTCTCATTTACAGTCTTTGCAAAGATCTGTTTGATCCCTCTTTTTGACACTTCTACTTGCCTACTAGACTTCGGATGATAATAAGATGCCATATTATGTCGAACACCATATTTCTCAAGCAACGACTTGAACAACTTATTACAAAAGTGAGAACCTACATCGCTGATTATCGCCCTTGACCAAATCTAGAGAAGATTTTCTTTTTCAGGAATGTGGTGACATTCTTTCCTTTAGTATTTAAAAGTGCAACAACTTCCACCAATTTAGACACATAGTCCACCGCTACAATTATGTACTTCATCACATTCGAACTCACAAACAGACCCAAAAAGTCAAGGCCCCATACATCGAACAATTTAGTAACCAAAATTAGAGTAAGTGGGAATTCATGCTTCCTTGAAATACATACTTCCCTTTGACAACGATCATAAGAATTGGCAAAATCATGAGCATCTTCGTGAATGGTATGACAATAATACCCATACTACAAGATCTTATGAGTAGTTCGGATACCACTGTTATGACCACCAAGAGGAGATGAATGACAAGCTTCCAATATAATCATCATCTCAACCTTAGGAACACAGTGACAAATAGTCCCATTGGCGTAGAAATAGAACAAGTCTGGTTCTTCCCAACAAAAACTTCTTCACATCAGACATGAATTTTTTCCTTTGGTGAAATGAAAAATTTGAAGGTTGGGACTACATCACGCGCCTAGTAATTAATGATATTTGAGAACTAAGGATAAGATCCTACGAGGCAGCCAAAACTTGTTTGTCTTGGAATGTATCATCTATCTCAACTCCATCAACCAACTTTAACATTGATTCTTCTTATAATCTGGACAAGTGTAACTTGACTTTTAGTCTCTTTTCTATCTTTTACTTCGAAGTTGAATTCTTGCAACAACACCCATAGAACGAGTCTCGATTTAGCATCATTCTTGGCCATATGATACCTCAAAGCTACAAGGTCAATATGCACAGTAACCTTAGTGACACGGAAATAAGATCTAAATTTCTTGAATGCAAAGACTACAATAAGGAACTCATGTTTGGTTACAATGCAGTTCTTTTCGGAAATATATAGGACTTTTTTCGCATAGTAAATGGGATGGAAAATCTTTTCATGTCTTTGCCCTAGTACTGTGCCAAGGGCCACCCCACTCGTATCACTCATAACTTTGAATTGTTGTTCCCAATCTGGTGAAATATTGATTGCTACAAAAATAAACTTTTCTTTCAACTCTTTAAATGCTTTCATACAAGAATTATCAAACTCCTACTTTTTCTCCTTTTCAAGTAACTTTCATAATAGGTGTTCTATCTTGGAGAAATCTTTGATAAATCTCCAATAAAACGGATCATGTCCTAGAAAGCTTCTAGCACCCTTCACATAGATAGGTGGGGGAAACTTTTCAACAACCTCAACCTTTGCTTTATAAACTTCACTGCCTTTGTGAGAGATTCGATGACCCAAAACTATGCCATCATTCACCATGAAGTTACACTCTTCAAAATTCAGCACTAGATTTCATTCTTCACATCATTTTAGAACATCACCTAGATGAGCCGAGTAATCATCAAATGAGTCACCTATCAGAGAGAAATCATCCATAAATACCACAACAATATCTTCCATAATATCTGAGAGGATGGAGATCATGAAACGTTGAAAAAAGTCTCTGGTGCATTACACAACCCGAATGGCATTCTCGTGAAAGTAAACGTCCATGGGGCAAGTGAAAGTGAATTTTTCTTGGTCTTCTGGTTCTATAAATATCTAATTGTAGCCTGAATACCAAACCAAAAAATAGTACCGACTCTTACCAGCAAGACGATCAAACATTTTGTCCATGAATGGCATTGGGAAGTGATCCTTCTCTACCCATGCCTTTCACTTGCGATAATCCATTTATACACTCCAACAAGTAAAGAGCCTCATTGGTACAAGCTAATTTTTGCATTAGGAACTACACTGATTCTTCCCTTATTTGCACACATTGAATTGGGCTCACCCAATTACTGTCAGCAATCAGATAAAAAAGTCAATCATCCCACCACTTGATAATCTCTTACTTCACAACTTCTTGCATAGGGGGATTTAGTCCCCTATGATGCTCAATGCTCGACTTATAGTCAGGCATGAGTTGGATCTTATGAGAACAGATGCCTAGTGGAATGCCTATAATGTGAACAATTATCCACCCAATCGCTCTCTTAAAACACCTCAACACTGACATCAATGCCTCTACTTGCCCTTCATTCAAATCAACCGTAATTATGACTAGAAATGTATTATTTTAACACAAAAACACATACCGCAAGTGAGATAAGAGAGCTTTTAGTTTCAATTTTGGAGGCTCATCTATGGACGATTTTGCAGGCGGAGTCTCTCTCTTCTTTAGATCCAAATCTAGCTTCTTTAGGGTATGACAAAAACTTCTGAATCCATTAAGCGCATCAACAATCTCATTGTACTCCTCAATGTGCTCCCAATCAAAATTTATGATCACAACCGCTAATGCTTCAACACCTAATTTCTTCTTGATAGACACTTATGGTTGCTCTTTGATATTCAAATTCACCATAGACACCACCTTGAGATCACTCTGATGTTTCAAAGACTTGTAGATATGGAATGTCACCTCTTCGTTATTCAACCTAAATTTCATCTTCCCTTTTCCCGTATCAACTAAAGCATTCCCAATCAGAAGGAATGATTTCCCCAAGATGATCATCACTTTATAGTCAACCTCACAGTCTGAGATCATAAAATTCATCAGAAATATAAATGCCTCAACTTTGACTATAATATCTTGCACAACCCCAATTGGTTTCTTCATAGTGCGATCAACCAAAAGTAGCCTCGTTGCAGTCAGTTTGGGGGTTCCCAAGCCTAGATTAATTAATACTAACAGTGGCATCAAATTAATGCTCGCATCCAAGTCATATGTGGCTTTAGCAAAGTGTAATATGCAAATGGTGCATTCAATGGTAAAGTCTTCGGGATCCTCTTTCTTTTGCACCAATGACCTAGTAGCAATGAAAATATAATGTTGTAACTTGTAATCCCCTTCAAAATAAATTGTCCTCTTTTTGGTCACTAGATCATTCATAAACATAGAATGTCCCTACATCTATTCTAGTGCTTCAATCAAAGGGATGTTAATCGATAGTTGTTTCAGCATTGATATAAACTTGTGATATTCACCTTTCTCCCTCTTTTTGACCAGTCTTTGAGGAAAAGGAGGTGGAGGTCGAGGAATTAGGATTATATTACGAGTGACTTCCTCTTCTTTCTCAACTTTCTCTTTTGGCTTCTCTACTTCTCCAACTTCAAATCTTAAGTTTCATATAAAATATTCCACTACAGTCGTCATAATAGGGTTAATAGTTTTCTTTCCACCTTGAGTAGTAACTTCATTGCATTGACCATCATTCTTTGAATTCTGGATCATATTGGTGGGAGGTGTTCCTTGATCGCATGGATTTGCAGAAGAAGAAAGTTGACTCAACTAATTGAATACGTAGCTCTAAGATGAGGGAAGCGCTTAAAAGCCCCTTTATTCATACATTGAATTTTGAGATAGCTGAATAACAACTGCTTTTCAATTTGTTTAATGGATAGCGCCTGTGAATCTATCTTTTCCCAATGCTTGATCAATCAATACACATTTCTTTCACATAATCATCTGTTGAGTCAAACCTTTTAATCATCCTAAAAATCATGTCATCAATGTTATTCAAACTGGATCCTCCATCTAAATTTTCTGGTGGAACATAAGGGCCACTCTTTTCATTTTTGTTGTTGTAGTAATTCCTATTGTAATTATTATCACGATTATAGTGACCTAATAACACCTCAGATTCGAGAAAGGCTAGATAGGGGTAAAATGGGAAAGTCACAAGCCCAAAGTGGACCATGGAGCACTGTACGGAGCCTTAGGTAGGCCACTAAGGGGATAACTACACAGTGATAGGTTCGTGGTAGTTTTCTAGAACCTACCCCAAGTAGGTTTCCCTCACACGGATGCCTAAACGGCCTGTGGTGAGGTTGACGAACCATCCAAGGGGTCGTCAAGTGGCCTACTCAGAAGGGGTTTCTCCCCTAGTCATTGTTCAAGGACCAAGGACGTCTAAATGGCCCGTGAAGCCCCACACAGACCATGAAATCATTCGTAAATGGGTTTAATCAGCCTTGAAGTTTAGGGTCAGCTTCAAACGATCATATCATTCTGCAAAAAATGAATTAGGTGGCCCATGACCTATCAAATTAAAGATAATTGGATCCTCTTTCCAACGCCACCGAGTTTGCCTAATTCCAAGCTCGGAGTAAATAGTTATGCCCGAAATAGTGAGCCTTGATAGGCAGAGCATTCTACAAGACCCAGTTGATGGGTCGTGGTTCTCTAGACGACCCTTCTAGGCATTCCAATGAGTCAATTCGGCAGTTTTAAGTCAGGGGATTTTGAGTCATTTCTCAATTGCTTTAACTGAATACTACATCGTTTTTCCTTCTACCCAAAGCTATATATAATGATTTTAAACCCCCCAAGTCATCCAAACTCAATGCATTCTCTTAAAATCCCAAAAGTTGATCAAGTTTTCCTGTCATATATTTCTCTCTCTAATCTTTAAAGAAGAAGACTAGGGTTTCAAGATCAAGTATCAAATTCACCGTTGCTTGGGGGATTTTACATTAAGGTATGATTGTATTCACCTATGGAGTCCTTTCTTCCATAGGGCTTCTAAATTCTTCAATTTACAAGTTAGAAATCCCCAATTGAAGTTAGGGTTTTCTTCCATGTCATGGTTCCTTTCAATTTTGATCCAATTGATTATTTTATGACTTTTTATGCATGAATTAAAGTAATTGCATATTTTTAAGTTTATTTCCCATGAACCCATGCATAATCCATGATTTTGATTATAAACCATGAAAGATGAATTTTTGAAATATGCATGTCCTTTTTATGAGATTAATGTAAATGAATTTCACAATGCATTGACTTTGACAACAACATGAAGCTTATGAATTATTGAAAAGAATGCATGTTTATGAAAGTATATTTATGACTCAAGTAAGCTTATAGATGAAGGTTTCTATATGTTTTGTGAAGCTTGGACACATGAAATGAATGCCATATAGATTTTCCCTCAATGCTCTTCAGGCTATTTTTCCAAATTAGGTCTTGATTAGTATGGTATCTGGATATGCTATCAATGATCTTAATTATTCTTTCAAAACTATTTCCATTAGAAGTATGGCATTTTTAGCATGGAGTAAATGACTATGGGTCTTAAAACTATTATGAAAGATCATGGATGGTAAAAGGTTTTCTCACGCATGGTCTATGGAACTATCCTATGATATGATAAGTGGTGAATACCCATGTCTCTTTATGATAATAAAAGTTAAGATTAATAACTATTCCATGGGATTTATTCTTAGCACCGAGAGGATATTGAGATGAAAGCACTCTTGTAGCTTAAGGTTGGGTTTCTAGTAGCAATCTCCTTATCCCATACCTATGTGCCCCCATAGAATCATTGTCTAAATATAGATGATGATTGTCTCAGATAGACATTAGCTAGTGGATTCACTTAATATAGAAGTTCATGGTCCTACCTTGGTAAGTAGGACACTCACTTTTTGGTGTGAGAGGAGTATACCGTATTCCATCTTAATAGATCGCATGGTTTTAAATGTCAATTAAAGTAAATCTCCTATATGAATGAACTTAGGTTATTTATAAAAGTATCTCACAAATGTTTTAAACAAGTTAGCTTGCATTGACCATATTTATATGACCTATGTTTTCTAACACCTTTTATCTCATGATTTAGCTTGGTCATTGCATGTCACGAAAAGGTCCTTTTAGTATGATTTCATACTTTTATGCATTACTATCATACTTGGTAAATTCTTTGTACTAATGCATACTCTTGCCTATATTCTTACGCAAATGTAGGGTCCGACACTTCAATTTCACATCCCTATGGCTAGAGGTCGCATTAGTAGATTCGAAGATTTGTAAGTCTTCATATTCCAAGGATCGAGTTCTTATTTCCTATTGTCTTTAATTTTCAGTATTGTATGTGATGTACGGGTTATGATCCGGTCACTTTTGATGTACTAGATGGCTTTGAGACTATGTTAGACTTCCGCTACATTTTATAAACTCTTATATTTTGAAATTGTCTCTTAAACACTCTAAATTTTCTATTATATTTTATGACGTATGCTAAGTGGCTTGTGTAGGGCTTCTGTAACAATATGGAAAATCAATAGGCTAAACTAGAGCCTCATCGTGTGCGTTGGTATAACTTTAAGTTGGTGTCTAGGTTGAGTTAGGATTAATGGGCGTGCTTATGTAACTTCCGGAGAAGTTTAAAGACCTAACTAAAGCTAAAATGAGGAAGGTAGACATCTAGGATAAAGGTAAGGACCTAAACTATCAAGGAAGGGTTAAGGAGAACCTTGTTTTCTCTTTGGACAGGTTGGCGATCGGAAGCATGGTCGCCCAAGTAACTTGGCGATGTGCCAAAGTCAACTTGGTCACCTAATGTGCTGTCCCTCCTAGACTATACTACTGGAAAAATGGGCGATATGGGTTGAGGGTCGCCCAATGGGTTGGAGATTCGCCCAATAGACCTCCCCATCGCCTAAGTGAGCTGCCCACTTTGGGAACTTACTAGAAATATGGGAGAGCTTAAGGGTCATTAGGCGAGTCACCTAAGTTACTTGTCGAGTCAAGGTGCCAAAGGGCGAGCTCAAGCGAGCCAAGCATAAAAATTGAAGTTTAAGTAAGGGCTTTTAAGTAATCTTTCCTAAACTTGAATCAATACTTTCCCACTCCTTTCCTAACAAATATATATACTTTTTAAGGTCAAATTTCCTTCAATTTAATTACTCCCAAATAATAAAAGAAGAAAAACAAGAAAATCAATTTTCTCTGAAAAATCCTCTCTCTAGGCTCAAGAAGAAGAACAATACATTGGAGCTAGGGTTTCAAGGTTCTTCCCCAAAACTCTTGGATTTCCTTAGACAAGTTAAGGTTACTTTTCATCCTTGGGTAGATATCACCCAAGGATCCCCTTCAAATATGTTTTCAAGATATCAAAATCCCTCAATTTCTAGGGTTTTCATTCTATGACATGGGTCTTCTTTTTAAAACATTTTCATTGCTTAATTATGGTTGTTTATGGTTGTTTGTGAAGAATTATGGATATATTGAAGGATAATTGTGTTTTATAATGAGAATTCTCCATAGACCCATGTGTTCCCCATGTGATTAGATCTTAAATTTATATTATGGGTTGGAGAATATTGTGAATATGTCAATTGAATATGTTTATGATGATTAAGTTATTTAATCATGAATTCCTTCTATATTATGTGTAAATTGTGTATAGTTGGGTTGATTGTGATTCCAAGACCCTTGAAGGGAAAAGGTATGAAGGTTATTTATGGGAATCGTGCATGAGATTGTGAATTGCTTAGATAGTAATGGTTTTATATCTATTGTATTTTTGGGGTGTTGATGATAAGATCTTTCATCCCTATACCCTATACATTTGGTTATGCATGATGTATGTATGTTTATGAGAAGCTTGTTGTGATGATTGAAATGACGTTCTCATGATCACAATAGGATTATAATGTGAAAGGTTTACTCACATGCTAGTGTTTCTAAAGTGAAAGGAGCATTCTCACTTAAGGAACCTATGAGCTATTATGATGAGATATTGGCATAAGTGCCCAATAAATGTTGATATGAACTTAAGTATAGGCTAATAATGACTACTAAAGGGAATAATGCATAGCACCAAGAGGACATGAAAGTAAGATGGGGGCTTTTACATTTAGCAAGTGCGGCTTCCCATTGCATGATATATCATGAGCTGGAAACCTTTTACGTTTAGCAAGTCTGAGTTTCTAGTAGAATTCTCCTTGTTCCATAACTATGTCTCCACATAGGTCTTAGCTAGTGGATCCACCTAAATAGCGAGAATGTACGTTCTACCTTAGGCAAGTAAAATACCTCTTTTCGGTGTGGGGGTAGAACACCGGATTTGATGTAGCTCACATGGTCTATGTCGGTTAATGCAATCTTTCGCTAAAGGTTAATGAATGAACTATGGTAAGGACATGGACTTTAACTAGGACTTCTTAAGGGGTACTACGTAGTGTAACTGGGGGTATGGGACTTCACTTGTGAATTGCACAAGTAGACTCTAAGAGGGGTTTTGGTAAGGTTCTTTTATGATTATGATGACTTATGAAATATATATGAAATGGTATGTATAACTATTATAAATATGAATGTCTTCACTTTTATGTATGTTTATTATGTCTATGGTAAGATAAAGTTTGTATGTTGTTGCTGTCCTAAAGGTGATACTTGGCATTTGGTAGGGTTATGGGATCTTACCTTTGCATTGCACTAGTGTTGCTTTGGGTTGCTTATATGCTTGGTTTGTCTTATGTTTCTTCATAAATGTGCATATTGGTTTTAAAACTTGATAAAAGCATGATTTCAACTAAATGTCCCTTTTATGCATGTTTTAAGGATTTTATGCATGGCATCCATACTTAGTACAATTAATTGTGCTAACCCATATATTCTACTTTACTATGAGTGTAGGTTCCAGTCGTTGATACTTACCACTTTTTTCAAGGTGAAGCTTGGGTCGACTATTCCCCCGGCTTGGTGAGTCCTCAAGTTTGAGGACAAGTTGTTATTGTTTCTAATTTCTAGTTTTATTTCTATATTCTAGACTATTGTATTTTCCATTTTTGGGAATTTTATTGATGTAAGGGCTTAGACTCTATTTACACTCTTATGTCTAGATGGTGGTTGCGACAAGTCTAGTTTCCTATTTTCCTTATATGAAAGAAGTTGACTTCGATTGTTAAAGTTTTAATTTTTTCAATATATTTCTATGCGGTTATGTGATGATGAATGCTAAGGTCTTGTATGCGACCCCCTTCAAGGTCAATTACGCCATTTTACTTCTAGGGGGGTAGCCCGGGTCGTGACAAACTTAGTATCAGAGCATAAGGTTATATAATGATTCTTGAATGATGTCTCATGAACCACGTCTAGTAGAATCTTGTTAATAAGTGTGAAGCGCGCCACACTTATGAATGAGAGGCTATAAGATACTTAGGAACTTTTCATTTCTTTGATTACTCATTAGTCGTGCCTTGGAGTTTTTACTCTGTGAAGTCCTTTTCCTAACCATTTTCTTGTGCATATAGGAATATGAATACAAGAAGAGTGGCCGTAAGAAGAGTGGGAGAGGAGGTTGGTAATGATGAGAGAGTTCCTCCCCAAGGTCCTCAAGGGGCTCAAGTTCCTTAAGTTCCTAATGAGGAGGAGTCCATGACCAATGTGGAGATAAGGACATCTCTCCAAACCTTAAATCATGCTCTAACGGCTCAATTCACTAGAGATACTAGGGGTCAAGTGAACCCCAATACAAGTACTACTGCTTCTAGGATAAGGGATTTTGCAAGAATGAATCCCTCTACATTCTATGGCTCCAAAGTGGATGAAGATCCTTAAGGGTTTATTGAGGAGGTGTTTAAGGTGCTTGAAACAATGGGAGTGTCTCCAAGAGAAAAGGCGGAACTAGTCTCCTACCAACTCAAGGATGTTGCTCAAGTGTGGCATGAGCAATGGAAGGAAGAAAGGTCCATTAGAGCAGGCCCGATTGATTGTGAGTGTTCAAAGCGGCCTTCCTTGATAGGGTTTCCCCCCAAGATCTAAGGGAGAGGAAGATGCAAGAATTCATCAACCTCCGCCAAGGAGGTATGAGTGTGAAGGAATATATCATCAAGTTCACACAATTGTCTAAATATGCGCCAACCTTGGTGGCGAACTCTAGGGCTAAAATGAACAAATTTGTTATGGGGATATCCGATCTTGTGGTGAATGAATGTAGGTCGGCGATGCTTATTCCAACATGAACATCTCACATCTTATGGTTCATGCTGAGCAAATTGAGGAACAAAAGCTCAAGCAAGTGGGTAGAGAAGTGAAAAGGGCAAGAGTTGATGATGGTAATTTGTCTAAGGGTAGATTTGAGGTTCAAGGCACTCCAAGATTTAAGAAGAGGTTTTTTAATCAAGGAACTTCTAGCACTCCTAAGGTCAACAAAGAGAGGGTGCCTACTCCAAAGCCACAAGGTAGTAGTGGAGGTGGTTCTTATGATGATAAACCTAATTGAATAAAGTCACTATAAAGAATAAGTACCCACTCCCTAAAATTGAAGATCTATTTGACCAACTCCAAGGGGCGAGTTACTTTTCGAAGATTGACTTAAGGTCAGGTAATCACCAACCTAGGGTGAGAAGGGTTGACATTCCTAAAATAGCCTTCTGTACAAGATATGCTCACTATGAATTCTTAGTTATGTCTTTTGGTCTAACAAATTCCCCGGCGTTCATGGATCTTATGAATAGGGTATTTAGGCAATATCTTGATTTGTTTCTTATCGTCTTTATTTATGATATTTTGATCTATTCAAGGAGTGAGGGTGATCATATGAAGCATTTGAGGTTAGTGTTGCAAGTCCTCAAGGACCACCAACTTTATGCTAGATTTAGCAAGTGCGAGTTTTGGCGAAGGCCGGTTACTTTCTTGGGTCACATTCTGTCAAGTGTGGGTTTAGAGGTTGATCCGAAGAAAATGGATGTGGTGAAAAGTTGTCCTAGACCACTAAGTCCCACCGATATTCGAAGTTTTTTTATATTGGTCGGGTATTATAGAAGATTTGTAGAGGGTTTCTCATCTATTGCTTCTCCATTAACGACCTTGACCCAAAAGAAGTCTAAATTTGAGTGGACGGAGGGTAGTGAAAATTTCTTCCAAGAGTAGAAGGATAGACTCACCTCCTCTCCAGTATTAACCTTGCTGGAAGGTACCAATAGATTCTTTGTATATTGTGATTCTTTGAGGATAGGGTTGGGGTGTGTTCTCATGCAACACGGTAAAGTAATTGCCTATGCTTCAAGGAAACTTAAGACGCATGAAAAGAATTACGCGACACATGATCTCAAACTAGCGGCGGTGGTTTTTGCCTTAAAAATATGGAGACACTATCTCTATGGTGTGCATGTAGACGTGTTTACCGACCACAAGAGTCTTCAATATGTGTTTAGCCAAAAAAGACTTTAATCTCTGACAAAGAAGATGGTTACAAATTTTGAAGGATTATGATATGAGTGTCCTTTACCACCCCGGTAAGTCTAATATGGTTGCGGATGCCCTAAGTAGATTCTTCATGGGTAGTATGTCTCATCTAGAAGATGAAAAGAAGGAATTGGTTCATGATGTGCATAGGTTGGCCCGGTTAGGTGTCCAACTAGTGAATTCCACCAAGGGTGAATTCATGGTTTGTAATTGCTCCGAATCCTCCTTGGTTGTTGATGCGAAGTCTAAGTAACACCTTGATTCTATGTTAATAGAGTTGAAAGAGTCGGTTCTCAACAAATCCATTGAGGCTTTCTCCCAAGGGGGAGATAGGGTGCTTAGGTACTCAGGTAGATTATGTGTTCCGGATGTTGATGGCTTAAGGGAGCAAATTTTAGAAGAGGCTCATGGTTTGGGATATTCTACTCATCCGGGAGCCACCAAGATGTTCCGTGATCTACGGGAAGTCTATTGGCGGAATGGCTTGAAAAAGGATACAACGGGTTTTGTAACCAAATGTCCGAATTGTCAACAAGTCATGGCCGAACACCAAAAACCCGGAGGTTTATCCCAATATATAGAAATTCCTACTTGGAAGTAGGAGGATGTTAATATAGACTTTGTGGTGGGGTTGCCTCGTACTCGAAGGCAACATGATTCTATTTGGGTCATTGTTGATAGGTTGACAAAATTAGCCCACTTTATTCCGGTTCACAATTCATTTTTGGCGGAAGACTATGCCAAGTTGTACATCAAAGAAATTGTGAAGTTTCATGGGGTTCCCTTATCTATCATATCGGATCGGGGTACCCAATTTACTTCACATTTTTGGAAGGCATTCCAAAAGGGGCTCGATACCAATGTTAAGCTTTGTACCGCATTCCACCCTCAAACAGATGGTCAAGCGGAACGCACCATTAAAACTTTAGAGGACATGTGTGATAGATTTCAAGGGTAGTTGGGACAATCATCTTCCGTTGATAGAATTTTCCTACAACAATAATTACCACTCAAGCATTACCATGGCTCCATTTGAAGCACTTTATGGTAGAAGGTGTAGATCATTGGTGGGTTGGTTTTAAGTAGGTGAATTTTCTCTAATAGGCCCTGAACTAATTTATGATGCCATTGAAAAGTCCGGCTTATTAGAGAAAGGTTGGAAACGGCTCATAGTTGGCAAAAATCTTATGCCGATAATAGAAGGAGGGAATTAGAAGTTGAAATTGGTGATTGGGTCTACTTGAAGATTTCACCTATGAAAGGTGTTATGAGGTTTGGCAAAACGGGTAAGTTAAGTCCCCGATATGTGGGCCCGTACCAAATCTTGAAACGTGTTGGGAAAGTGGCATATGAATTAGAATTGCCAAATGAATTTACCGTGGTTCACCCGGTGTTTCATCTTTCCATGATTAAGAAATTCATTGATGATCCGGTGTCCATCCTTCCTTTAGAGGGTTTAGGAGTTGATGAAAACCTTTCTTATGAAGAGGTCCCGGTTGAGATTTTGGACCGGCAAGTGAAGAAGTTAAGGAACAAAGAAGTAGCTTCCGTTAAGGTTCTATGGAGGAACCACCTAGTTGAGGTTGCTACATGGGAGGCCGAGGCCGATATGAAGTCCCGTTACCTTCATCTAGTTGTTTCTACTCCTATCCAAATGTTAGGTAAGAAATTCCTCTTGAGTTCTTAGTAGTTTTGGAGTCTTGTGTAATGTTTTAGTTTTGCATGATTTCCTTGTATAGGCATGTTCTAGATAAAATTCATGTTTAGTCTAAATTGAGCTTTCATAAATTATATGTTTTCCATGATGAATCACATTGTGTATGATGTTGCCATATGTGACTTCATGAGAGGAGTTGATGAACATATTTTGATATGTTGTGATGAAATGACTTGTTGGCTTAATAGTGTTGTGATTGAGCTTTCTTGTGTTGGAAAAGGTAGTTCCTCTTATGTTTGTATGAAATGGAAATTTTGGTGCATCATGAAGTTGTGGATGTAGTTCCTGCATCTTGTTGTTGCATTGAGCTTATGATGTTTCCTCCTATGATTTGTACCTTTTGTGATGTCTAGTATGATGGGCTGCTAGTTTTAAGTCTTTATCCCCTTAATACATTTAAAGTGTCATTCGGGGACGAATGTTCCTAAGGGGGGATAATGTAACAACCCGGAAAATCAATAGGTTAAACTAGAGCATCATCGCGTGGGTTGGTATAACTTTAAGTTGGTGTCTAGGTTGAGTTAGGATTAATGAGGGTTTTATGTGACTTCCGGAGATGTTTAAAGACCTAACTAAAGCTAAAATGAGGAAGGTAAATATCTAGGATGAAGGGAAGGACCTAAACTATAAAGGAAGGGTGAAGGAGAACCCTGGTTGCTCTTTGGACAGGTTGGCGATTGGAAGGACGGTCGCCCAAGTCACTTGGCGATGCTCTAAAGTGCACTTGGTCTCCTAGTGTGCTGTCCCTCCTTGCCAATGCTACTGGACAAATGGGTGAGATGGGTTGAGGGTCACCCAATGGGTTGGCGATTCGCCCAACAGACCTCCCCGTCACCTAAGTGAGCTGCCCACTTTGGGAACTTACTGGAAATATGGGCGAGCTTAAGTGTCATTAGGCTAGTTGCCTAAGTGACTTGGCCAGCCAAGGGTGCCAAAGGGCGAGCTCAAGCGGGCCAAGCATAAAAATTGAACTTAAGTAAGGGCTTTTAAGTAATCTTTCCTAAACTTGAACCAATACTTTCCAACTCCTTTCCTAACAAATATATATACTTTTTAAGGTCAAATTTCTTTCAATTTAGTTACTCCAAATTAATAAAAGAAGAAACCCAAGAGCATCATCCTTCTCTCAAAAATCCTCTCTCTAGACTCAAGAAGTAGAAGAAGACATTGGAGCTACGGTTTCAAGGTTGTTCCCCAAAAATCTTGGAGTTCCTTAGACAAGGTATGATTGCTTTTCATCCTTGGGTAGCTATCACCCAAGGAACCCCTTCAAATATGTTCTAAAGATATCAAAATCCCCGAGTTTCTAGGGTTTTCATTCTATAACATGGGTCTTCTTTTTTAAACGTTTTCATTGCTTAATTACGGTTGTTTATGGTTGTTTGTGACGAATTATGGATATATTGATGGAGAATTAAGGTTTATAATGAGAATATCCCATAAACCCATGTGTTCCCCATATTGTTAGATCTTGAATTGATATTGTGGGTTGTAGATTATTGTGAATAGGTCAATTGAATATGTTTATGACGATTAAGCTATTGAATCATGAATTCCTTCTATATTATGTAGTAATTGTGTATAGTTGTGTTGATTATGAATCCAATTCCCTTGAAGGGCAAAGGTATGAAGGTTTTCTCTTTATGGGAATCGTGCATGAGATTGGCAATTGCTTAGATAGTAATGATTCTATATCTATTGTGTTGTTCGGGTGTTGATGATAAGACCTTTCATCCCTATACCCTATACACTTGGTTATGCATGATGTATGTATGATTATGAGAAGTTTGTTGTGTTGATTGAAAGGACATTTTCATGATCACAATACGATTATAATGTGAAAGGTTTACTCACATGCTAGTGTTTCTAAAGTGAAAAGAGCATTCTCACTTAAGGAACCTATGAGCTATTATGATGAGATGTTGGCATGAGTGCCAAATGAATGTTAATATGAACTTATGTAAGGCTAATAATGACTACTAAAGGGAATAATGCGTAGCACTGAGAGGACATGAAAGTGAGATGGGGGCTTTTACGTTTAGCAAGTCCGGCTTCCAATTGTACGATATCTCATGAGATGGAAAACTTTTACTTTTAGCATGTCCGAGTTTCTAGTAGCAATCTCTTTGTGCCATAACTATGTTTCCACATGGCTCTTAGCTAGTGGATCCACCTAAATAGCTAAAAAGTACGTTCTACCTTAGGCAACTAGAACACCTCTTTTCGGTGTGGGGGTAGAACACTGGATTCCATCTGTAGCTCATATAGTCTATGTCGGTTAATGCAATCTTTCCCTAAAGGTTAATGAATGAACTATGGTAAGGACATGTACTTTAACTAGGACTTCTTAAGGGGCACTACTTTGTGTGAGTGGGGATATGGGACTTCACTTATACATTGCACAAGTAGACTCTAAGAGGGGTTTTGGTAAGGTTCTCTTATGAATTATGTATGAAATGGTATGTATGAATGTTATAAATATGAATGTCTTCACATTTATGTATGTTGGTTATGATTATGGTAATATGAAGTATGTATGTTGTTTGTGGACTAAAGGTGATACTTGGCATTTGATAGGGTTATGGGATCTTACCTTTGCATTGCACTAGTGTTGCTTTGGGTTACTTATATGCTTGGGTTGGCTTATGTTTCTTCATAAATGTGCATATTGGTTTTAAAACTTGATAAAAACATGATTTCAACTAAATGTCTCTTTTATGCATGTTTTAAGTATTTTATGCTTGGCATCCATACTTAGTACAATTAATTTTGCTAACCCATATATTCTACTTTACTATGAGTGTAGGTTCCAGTCGTTGATACTTACCACTTTCTTCAAGGTGAAGCTTGGGTCGACTATTCCCCCGGCTTGGTGAGTCCTCAAGTTTGAGGACAACTTGCTATTGATTCTAGTTTCTAATTTTCCTTCTATATTCTAGACTATTGTATTTCCCATTGTTGGGAACTTTATTGATGTAAGGGATTAGACCCTATTTGTACTCTTATGTCTAGATGGTGATTGAGGCAAGTCTAGTTTCCTATTTTCCTTATATGAAAGAAGTTGACTCCGATTGTAAAAGTTTTTAATTTTTTCTGTATATTTCTATGCCGTTATGTGATGATGAATGTTAAGGGCTTGTATGTGAGCCCCTTCAGGGTCAATTACGCCGTGTTACTCATAGGGTGTAGCTCGGGTCGTGACAGCCTCTCGGGGTCCTATAAGCCATGTCACATCTGGGATATACTTTGGGTCGTGACAAACATGGTATCAGAGCACAAGATTTAGAATAGTCCTAGGATATCTCATAAGCCATATCGAGTAGAGTCTTGTTCATGAGTGTGAAGTGCTCCATATTTATGAATAACATTCTATAAAATGTTTAGGAAACTCCACTTATTTCATTACTAAAAAATCATGCAATAGAGTCTATCTCTGGAAAGATCCTTCTCCTTAATCATGTTCAATCTTTTTCAGGATATGGCACCTAGAAGAGCTCATGTTAGAAAGAATGTGAATGATAATGTGGAACGAGAAGATGCTCCTAAAGCTCTTCAAGCTCCGGTCGACCCTTGGCTGAGCAATTGACTAATGATGAGATTCGAGCTGCATTTCATGCATTGGCCCAAACTATGACGGCTCAAGCAAATAGAGAGGTTGTGGCTCCCGTGAACAAAATGCGGGTATTGCGACAATAAGAGTGAGGTACTTTATTAGGATGAATCCTCCAGAATTTCATGGGTCTAAAGTTGAGAAGGATCCTCAAGAGATCATTGATGAGGTGTATACGGTGTTGATGATCATGGGAGTGACACCAGTGGAAAAAGCACATGGTTCTCAAGTTTGGTTCAACCAATGGAAGGAAGAAAGGGAGGTAGATGAGTGTCCTCTTGATTGAGAGAAATTTAAGGTTGCTTTTCTTGATAGGTTTTTTCCCTTTGAGATGAGGGAGGAAAAGTTACTTGAGTTCATTGTTCTTCATTAAAGGGATATGAGTATGAATGAGTATGCTTTGAAATTCACACAATTGTCTTAATATGCTCCAACTATGGTGGTTTCCGATCCAAGAGCAAAGATGAGTAAATTTGTGTTGGGTGCTTCCAATTTAGTGGTCAAAGAAAGCCTAACCGCCATGCTTGTAAAAGAGATGGATGTCTCCCGATTGATGGTTCATGCACAACAAATAGAAGTAGAAAAGCTTAAGGGGAAAACTAGGGATTCAAAGATGGCAAGAAGGGATAATGGTAAGTTCTCACATTTAAGGTCCGATGAAGGAAATCGTTCTTAAGGTAAATGTAGTAGTGACCATAAATTGCCCGAGTGTCGGGAGTGTGGGAGAATACATAAGGGTTAGTGTCTAGGCGATTTTAATGCATGTTTTGGGTGGGTATAGAGTGATTATAAGATGAGAGATTTCCCAATTCGAAATGATAAGGGAAAGGAAGGTAGGCAAGTTCAGTCTAGTGGTTCCGGTTCAAGTGCCCTGAAGCAAGATAAGTTTTATGCTCTTTGAACACGACCAGATCAGGAGGGTTCCTTAGATGCAGTAATTGGTAAGTTATGTTCTTTTAGCTTGTGGTTATGCATTTTTGGATATTGAGTATTTCATTGGCTATGGTAATACTACATGTATGGTGATTGTGTTTGGAGTAGTCCTCGTAATCCTTGTGGAAACTTTTTAAGTGTTTACTAGTATCAATGGTTCTGTGGTTGTTAAGACTTTGGTGTGATGCTTGGGTTAAGGGAGATGGATTTGAAAGGACTAGTGGGGTTTGCTCCTAAGGGGGAGATAGCATGCTTCATGGTTGGTACGTGAGTAGAACTATGTTGATTTTGGAAGAGTTCCTTGTTATCGTATGGTATGTGGAAGGTCGAAGATGAAGTGATATCTTAGTATCCCTATCTCTTTCGTTTTATCTTTGGGTCTAGCTTGAGGCATTAGCCCCTGATGTTCACTCTTTATGAATTTTTTGTGTTTTAGTCATTCTCACGCATGAATTCTCATGAAAATATTATTTTCAAACATCTGATTTAACTTTATTGATTTCTTCATGATTATGTGCATTTGAGTATAATTTGCATGTATGCCTTATGAAATGATGTTTTAAAAGAATGCTTAGCTTGGAGTCAAGGTTACTCCTTGGTTATGTTCATTTGATGAAGTTGCATTAATGTTGGGTTGATAGTTTCTCTTTTACACTTTTTGTGCTAGTTTGGATTCAATTCGAGGGCGAATAAAGGGAGGTATTGTAACACCTTGGATCCAATAAAGGCTAGAAAGGAGTCAAGAGGGGAAGGTACAAGATTAAAAAAGGAACATGGAACCCTCCACGGAGCCCTAGACGGGTCATAAATGGGACCACGGTGTTAATAGGTTTTTGGTAGGTTTGTAGAACCTACCCCAGGTAGGTGTCCCTCACATAGACGCCTAGACGGCCCATGGTGAGGTTGACAGACCATCGAAGGGGTCGTCAAATGACATACTCCGAAGGGGTTTCTACCCTAGTCACTGGTGAAGAAACACAGACATCTAAATGATCTCTGAAGCCCCACATGGATCGTGAAGTCGTCTATGAAGGGGCTTTATCAGACTTAGAGTTTAGGGTCAATTTCAAACTATCATATCGTTCAACACAAATGGAATTAGGTGGACCATGGCCTATAAATTTCTAGATTTTTTGTATAACTTACATAAATCACATAGTGTAAGGAGTAAATTACATCATATCCCTACTTTTATTCTAATTACAATAATCCCTTAAAAATTGTACCTTCCAGATACATAAGACACCATCCGGATCTATTAATTTTGATACAACAGGAATATTTCTGTTGCGCTAAAAAGGGAACAAAATCTTTTCTGTTGCACTTAAAATGGAAAAGAAACGTAAAATTAAATATCAAATCCATAAATTACGCAATTACTTTATTGTCACTGCTAATCAATCTCTCCCAAAGAAAAACAGCTTCAACAAAATTAAATTTCAAATTTCTTCACCCAAATTGTCAAAAATCTTTTCAATTTTGATTCAAAATCATTGAAAAATTGAGTTGATACATCATGAATATCTCTATTTTATTGAGAGATTCAGGAATCTGAGAAAGAAAGATGAGTTGAATTAATCATTATAGCTTGGAGATTGTTGAGTTGTGGAAATCTAAAGATTCGATACATTACAAAGATGAGTGTTGTTTTATCCCTATACAATTAGGATCTGTCAAATTTTTTTGAGATTCAAAATTCTTTTCTCAGTTCATTGAAAATCCTTTCAGTTTTTTGATTATTCTGGGTATCTTTCTCATAACCAGAGAGTTCAATAGAGGGGTAATTCTGCACTTAATGATGGAAAAGCTAGTGGGGTATGCTATAAAATTAATTAGCTATATTTTAGTTATAAATAGTTTGTGATGAATTTGAGCTTTGATAATTTTAGGGGATTTTTTTGCTGATTGATTTGGTTGGAGGTTATTATGATGCCGGTGATAATGTGAAATTTGGTTTGCCCATGGCATGTTGTCATGGAGTATTTTGGAACACGGTAGACAAATGGCTGCTAGTGGTGAACTTAGCCATGATATGGATGTTGTTAAGTGGGGTACTGATTATCTACTCAAAGCTCATCCTGAACCTTATGTTCTTTACGGAGAGATGTTGTGTAGTTGATTTTTTTATTTGTGAGCTTGAGATGTTGTGTAATCAATTTTTTGTGAATAGTTGTATCATTGGTTATTGTAATGTATTTTCTAGTTGATTTTAGATCAATACATTAATGTGTGTTAGTTATTAAGTATCAAATACAATTTTAATTGCAAAAATAATGGATATTTAGTAGTAATTTGTATTAATGTATCATGGTCATTAATGTATATCAAATACGTGTGAAACACATTAGCCATTAATATGTAGCTGTATTGGTTGCCAATCTGAAGTTTTTACTTCTTCCAGAGGTAGTAGAAAATTACATGAATGCGATGTACAATGAATCATAAATATTGAAATATAAGGGTTAAAAAGATAAATATCATAATTTGATACATAATAAAGTAGTCAACATTGTCACTTTTTTGTATCATATACCTATTATTAGAAATGATACATAGTGCTCTAATTATAGAACAATATCATTTATGTATCAAGATTATTATTGGATAATGTATACATATACATAGCCTTCTAAGTTGGGCAAGACTGAACAAACATGAAAGATTGTAGATACATAACACACAACTGATTTGGTACTGTTTATATAGACTTTTAAACTTGAATAGGATTGAAGATACATTGTAGAACTCGATACATATAAATAATACATTCGGTAGTGTTTATGTATCAAGTACATATATTGAGTGGGATAAACACCACTCAACAACGATATCAAAAAATTCTAGATGAAAAAGCTAAAAAGATTTTTTTAAAACGATAATTCAAGAACTAGAAAAAAAATTGACGAAGAAATAGTTCTATCTCTTTAGGAACTAGAAATCGATAAACTGGAGTGATGAAGACAATTGTTGATTTGTGGGAGTCATTTCAGGCGTGAAAATAGGAACACAAATCTTTGGGTTAGAAGGTTGTGAGTTATGTATTTGGAAAAGGAGAAAAGGAAAGGAAAATAGAGATTTTTGTAATATTTTGAAATGGTAGGAAATTTTAGAGAATATGAAAAGAAAGATTATGTAGTTAGGTAATTTTTCCATAATTTAGTTCTCTTTTCAACGCCATCGAGTTTGCCTAATTCCAATCTAGGAGTTAAAAGTTATGCCCGAAATAGTGAAGCCCTATCAGGCAGAGCATTCTTCACGACCTACTTGATGGGCCGTGGTGCTCTAGACAGGCCGTCTAAGCCTTCCAGTGAGTCAATTCGGCAGTGTTAAGTCAGGGCTTTTGAGTCTTTTCCAAATTGTTTTAACTCAATACTACATCATTTTGCCTTCTACCCAGAGCCCTACATAATGATTTTAAACCCCCCAAATCACCCAAACTCAATTCATTCTCTTAAAATAAAAAATTTTGATCAAGTCATCCTCTCAAATATTTCTCCCTCTAAAGTTTGTAAAAGAAGTCTAGGGTTTCAAGATCAAGTCTCTAATTCACCATTACTTGTGCGATTTTTACACCAATGTATGATAGTATTCACCTATGGAGTCCTTTCCTCCTTAGGGCTCCTAAATTCCCCGATTTAAAAGTTAGAAATCTCCAATTGTAGTTAGGGTTTTCTTCCATGTCATTGGTTCCTTTTAGTGTTGATCCAGTTAATTGTTTTATTACCTTTTATGCATGAATTGAAGTAATTGCATATTTTTAAGTTGATTTACCATGAACCCACGCATAATCCATGATTTTTGTTATAAACCATGAAAGATGAATTCATGAAGATATGCATGTTCTTTTTTATGAGATTGATGTAAATGAAATTGAGAATACATTGACCATGTTTTTATGACCTATATTTCTAACCCCTTTTATCTCATGATTTATCTTGGTCATTGCATGTCACAAAAAGGTGTTTTAGTAAGATTTCATACTTTTATTCGTTGTTATCATACTTGGTACATTATTTGTACTAACAAATACTCTTGCATACATTCTAATGCAAATGTAGGGTCTGACGCTTTGATTTCGTATCCCCGTGGCTAGAGGTCGCATTAGTAGATTCAAAGATTGGTGAGTCCTCATGTTCCGAGGAGTGAGATTTTATTTCCTATTGTCTTTTCTTTTCAGTATTGTATGTGATGTGCGAGTTATGTCCCGATCACTCTTGATGTACCAGATGGCTTTGAGACTATATTAGACTTCCGCTACATTTCATAAACTCTTATGTTTTGAAATTGTCTTTTAAAGTCGCTAAATTTTCTATTTTATTATATGATGTATGCTAAGTGACTTGCTTGGGGTCCTATACGCCATGTCACATGTAGGGTATACTTTGGGTCGTTACAGCCCTTCACATTGTAGTTGTTGTAGTTCTGACCTTGATTTCCTTGACCTTGACACCAATTATCCTGATTCGATGCTTGGGCGTTAGTTTAGAAACCCCATATCTGCTTATTCACAAAATTAGCATCTTCTTCATATATATACTCCTCTTTTGATGGTGCTCTATTCTGGTAGTTGACTGAATTTGCTTTTGCAAGACCCACACAAATGTTTTAAAACCAACCCGTCCTTTGTTCTCAAGTGCGCCACCTCTTGATGCATTTCTTCATTAGCTTGGTTGTGAGTTACTTGTATCAAAAAGGTTCTTTTTTCGATTGTTGAAGCTTTGTACTCCATGCGTTCTTATTCTTAGAGATCTTTTCAAGCGTCTCTACAATTTGGTGAAATGTGTTGGCTTCGTACGATCCTCTAGGGATAGTATCTAGCACTGCTTTACCATTGTCATACAGTTCTCTGCAATAGTACTCTTTGCGGAACTCATCATCTATTTGGTGCATGGGTACACTTCTCATAAATCATATAAATGTTTCCTAGGAATCACTAACCGACTCTCGAGGTAAAGCCATGAAGTTGTTAAATTTATCTTGAAGCTTCAACTTCTTTAACGACATAAAGTATGTTTCCAAGAAAACTTTGTGCAGCTCCTCCCATGTGATGTTTGAGTTATATAGAAGCCTAGATAGCCACACGGTAGCATCATCAATCAATGATAATGGTAATACACAGAACCAAATCACGTCAAGGTCTAGGTCTGGCTTGCCCATACTACTCTTACACACACTGATGACTTTAGTTAGATGAGCATATGGGTCTTTAGATTGCATACCAAGTAACCACCCTTTAGATTTAAGCATTTGCATCAGACTTTTAGTGAGAACAAATGTATGTCTGGGTTGTAGTAGAAGTATAATGATTGCACCTGTTGACCCTATAACATTTTGATCAATCCTAAATTATCATGCACATCGGGTTCTTGTTGATCTTGAACTAGTGTAGGGTCATTCTAGTTGTTTCCTGGTACCTCTCTGACACCCAAAAGTTGGCCTCCATGATAACCCCCATGTCCTTCTCTGACTTGATTTTCATTCAGTCCAAGATTCTAGCCATGCCCGGTGTTGGCTATTCTTCGGAGTGTTTTGTTTAGCTCCAAATTGAAAGGGTCAGGGGATTGCCTTGACTTCGTGTACTTGGTATACACTTTGAACTAAAACTGTAAAAAATAAAAACAAAAGAAAACGTAAATAAAGAAATAATTAACTAATAGGGCAATAACAAAATTAGTCTAATCTAAAAGTCTTATTCCCCAACAACGACATCGAAATTTAGTACTCCCAAATTACACCTCCTTAAAGAAGTATAAGTGGTCGTTGTTCAAATAAAGAACCTAATAGAGGTTAGGGTCGATCCCACGAGGACCGAGGTCTAGAATTAGGCTAATTAACTTTAATTGTACTTTTAGTAAGATTATTTCTGAAAAAGAGGGTTTTGTAAAACAAAAGTTTAATTTGTTGATTTTAGTTACAAGTAACAAAGTAAGCAAGATTGAATATCTTGTAAAATCAATAATAGATTGTAACGACCCTAAAAATGAACTAGCAAAACTAACGTGTGTGCGTTTGTATTTGTCTTGAGTTTTGATGTTTAATGTTGTCCCGATGCATGGTTGATGTGTTTAGGGGTTAAACGTCAAGGTAAAAATCCCCATGGACCACCCTAGGGGTCCTTGAGGAGGATCCTTAGCTAAACCCCCAAGACCCCAAGGAAACCATGAGGCTGCCCAAAATGGGGTGACCTACGGAAGGGGTCCACGTCCCGTAGGTCCATCAACTCTCCGTGGATGGCCTCTGTAGGTAAGGGCCCCAAATGTCCATTCTCTGATCCAAACAACAGACCACCAGTACAAGGTGTCAACCCATGCACGGTCCGTGGATGGGGAGCCATCGATTGGCACCTCCAATGTTGTCAACACACTTCCAAGTGATGGGTCAATTGGTAAATTCACCCCAAGTCCCAATTAGTAAGTGGACGGTTATTTTAAGTGTTTTAAGGTATTTTAAGAGTATTAAAACATTAAAACATTCATTTAAATTTCATCTCTCAAATCAAAACCCTTCCTTCTGAAAAGGTTCTCTCTAGAAACTCCATTGGAGATCAAGGTCAAGTTCAAGCTAGGGTTGGGTATTTCAAGGTGTTTCTTCTTCAATTTTAGTGGGGATTAATCTAATAAGGTATGGTGATCCTTCATCTATGGTTAGCTTTCACCCTAGAGTCAATTTCAAAGAAGTTTTCAAGTTACACAAAAACCCTAAGTTTTACTCAATCTCGTAGGTTCTTGCATCAAATGTTTTCAAATGATAAACTATGATTTAGTGATGTTTTATTGATGATTTAAGATGAAAATACTTTGCGAACCAATAATTTCTCTCAATTTCTAAATTGTGCCTTACGAAGAGGGTTTGCTGATTATAAATAAATGTTGATGGATTTATGCCTAGATTGATTTAGATTATTGATTTGTATCATCATCTATGTATAATTATGATGAATTGTTGGTGAATTGAGGAATTATGATCACAGCCTTGAAAGGGTAAGTTTGACCTAATTTCTTGCTAATGTAGAATTGTTCTTGAATTGTTGATCCACTTCAAAAGGTGGAGTTGTTTACTTACTATGTACATTGTGATCATGGCCTTGAAGGCATAGTGTGATGAATTGAAGTATTATCATGATGTTGTATAATGTTAAGGATTTACATGTGATTCAACGATAGAATGATGAACATGTATTCAATGTATTTGTGTATTAGTATTGAAAGGAAATTTCTCAATTTGACACTGATAAATGATAATGATGAATGTGAAGGGTTTCTATAATGTGGATGTTGAATCTACAATTGGTAGTCTTATGCATCCTTTCTAGAATAATGAATGTGTCTTGACTTGATGAATATGAATCGATAGGCTATCTCATTCCTTTCATATATGAGTGATGAATCTATCTTTATTTAATGGATATGAATTGATAGGCTTTATGCATTATTTTCATAAATAATCTAATGTAATGAAGACTCTAGAATCGATAGGTTAATGGCATTGCTTTCTTAATGAGTCAATGTACCATGAATCGATAGGCTAGTGGCATTCCTTTAATAAGTGTAAGAATGTAATGAGGGACCATGAATCGATAGTCTTATAGCATTCCTTTCATATGGACCCTAAAGCTATTCTTGAATGTGCCATGGATCGATAGGCTTATAGCATTCCTTCCTTGGTAATGATGTATCATGGGTCGATAGGCCTATGGAATTCCTCCCCAATACAATAATATAATGAGAATGAAATAATCAATGGGAATGTAGGCTAATCACCGAGTGGATATGGTTAGATGGGAACTCTCCCATTGTTAGGTTAGAGTTCCAATGAACATCTTCATATCCTATAACTATGTGCCCTCACAGGATATTAGCTAGAGGATTCCATCCGAGCTAATGTTAACCAGTTTACCTTAGGCAAGTAGACCAACCCTAACCATGTGGGATAATACATTGGATTCCATGATCTAGCTCTCTTAGTCTATGTCGGTTAAACGCTTATTCCCATCATGTGAGATGTGCACTCTAGTTACTTGATAGGTACTACAAAGTGTAGGTAGTAGTATGGGATGCTATCTATACATTGCATGAGTAGGCTTTGAAGGGACTATAGTGAGTTCTCTAAGTCTTAATGACTAAATGTGTGAAAGTCCTCTAAATGCATGAATGTGTCCTAAATGAATTTAATGAAAAATGTTGGCTTAAATGCTCAAATATGATGATGTATGCTATACTTGGATTGTATTATGAGTTACTTCCTTGTCATGTCTATTATATGTGAGTGTGCCTTGTCTAGGGTGACTTCAAAGGAGTACTTAGTCTGAATAGTAGCATGGGATGCTACTTGCAGATTGCATAAGTATGACTTAGAGTTGTCTTTGGTGTGGTCTTAATATGATGATGTGACTCATGTATTATTTATGTCTCTTAAATGCTTTATTGTGTAAAGGTGGAAAGAAGGAATAGAAAGTTCACTTTTGGTGACCTTAAGGTGGTGCCTTAGTGTGGGTTGTGGTATGGGACGCTATCCATGCATTGCACATGGTATAACTTGAGGGTTACTTGAGGCGGAGTCTCAAGGTGAAGATAAAGGGTTATATGTGATCTTGTTCTAATGTGAAATGGTGATTTGTGTGTTGGTTGTGACTTACATTATGCCTCTCTTGTATCAATGTTCATGAAGTTTTACAAAAATGGAATAAAGCATGGCTTTCAACAAAATGTCCCTTTTTAGGCATGTTTTTGCATGGTCATCATACTTAGTACATTTTTGTGTGCTAACCCATATTCTTTACTCTTATGAAGTGTAGGGAATGGCACTCAGTTTGATTCTCCATAGTAAATCTTGGGATTAGAGTTCTCTCAAGATCTCTTTGGTATGTCCTAATATGTCGAGGATACGGAATTTATGTTTCTAGTTTTTGTTTATGTTTTAAGACTTTTTTGTATACTTTGATTGTAAAGGGCAGTGACCCTATCTTGTTAAAGTTTGTCTAAGATGGCCATGTGAGACTTAGTATTCCACTTCTTTATAAATGAGATTTTGTTAGTTTTGTTTTAAATAAAGTTTTAATTCCTTACTATTTCTCTTTTCTATGCAATGAATGAGCTAAGAGGCTTGTATTAGACCCCTTTGGGGTAGAGTACGCCGTGTTACGACTAGGGGTGCTCTCGGGTAGTGACAAACTTGGTATCAGAACATAAGATTTTGGAAATGGTTTTAGGATCGATGTCTCACAAGCCACGTCTAGTAGAGTCTTGTTCATCGGTGTGAGTCGCGACATATCTATGAGCGAGAGGCTATAGGGCGTTAGAAAGTTACACTTCTTTCATATTCTTAAAGTCGTTCCTTAGATTTTAGTTCTATAAGTGTCCTTCTCCTAATCCTTTATCTTGTGTTTATAGGAAATGAATACAAGGGCTAACCCGAGGAGAGTGGAAGAGGAGATTGTTAATGATGGAGTTCCTCCCCAATGTGACCAAGTGCCTCGAGAGAATGAAGTTTCAGTGGTTCCCCCGAACATGACCATTGAAGAGATTAGGATGGATTTTCTAACCGTAGATCGAGCCATAACGGCTCAAGCGAATAGAGATGTGGGGCCTAGGGTGAATGCTAATGAGAGTACCGTGACCTCAAGATTGAGAGACTTTGTGAGGATGAATCCTCCTATCTTTCTTGGTTCTAGAGGGGGAGAAGATCCCCAAGAATTCTTGGATGAAGTTTATAAGATAGTAGATGCTATGGGAGTAATTTCTACGGAGAAGGCAGGGTTGGCTTCCTACTAATTGAAAGATGTGACCCAAGTGTTGTTCACTCAATGGAAAGCCAAAAAGCCGATTGAAGCGGGTCCTATAGAATGGGAGGAGTTTAAGAGAGCTTTCCTTGGTAAGTACTTTGCCCGTGAGAAGAGGGAGTATAAGGTTGAGGAGTTTATAAACCTTAGGTAAGGTACTATGAGTTTGGAGGAGTATTCCTTAAGTTTTACCCTATTGTCTAAGTATGCTCCATCCTTGGTGTCTAACCCTAGAGATGAGATGAGTAGGTTTGTTATCGGTGTATCTGACCTAGTTAAGGAAGAGTGTCGTACGGTGATGCTCCATGATGATATGAATATCTCTAGATTTGTTGTGTATGCTCAATCTATTGAGGAGTCCAAACTTAAGAGGTTGAATAGGGATTTGAAGAGGGGTAGATCCGATGAGCAAGATCAACCTAGGTTCAAGAAGAGAGTTCATAACCAATATTCTTCATGTGCTCCTAAGGCTAATGAGGGGAAAGGTGGAGGATATCAATTTTCTAAACCTCTTTGAGTCACTTGTGGGAAGAGGCCTCATGGAAACTGCCTAACCGGTACTAGTGGGCACTATGGGTGTGGAAAAATTGATCATCAAGTGAGAGATTGTCATACTCTTACGACTAGAGGAAAAGAGGCAAAACAAGCTTTTTATGATGGCCCGGATCACAATGCTCCAAAGAAGAACCGTTTCTATGCCTTTCAAGCTAACAAGGACAAATGAGCTAATCCGGATGAACGTACCGGTAAGTTATAATTCTTTTTTGTTGTGATGATATCCTTATGTTGTTTCATGATAGCCTTAGTTGGGTTTTCTCCTAGGTGGGAGATGGTTTGTGAATAGTAAGGTTGTTGAGAGTGAAGATATCCTTATCTCTTTCCTTCTATTCCTATTCCTATTCAAGTTTGAGACCTAGAGATCCTTGTAGCTTGTTTCATGTTTAGGAGTCATATGTGATATTGAGTTTCCATGGTCTCCTTATTGTTTTGCATGTTCTAGTTGAATTCTTGTTTAAATGAGAAAAAAATGAGTTTTCAAATTGTGTTCCTCATGTTAATATGCATCTATGATGAGTTGACTAAATGTTTCATGAGTTGACTTGTTGAGCATGCCTAAATGTGCTTTTATGAGAAAATTGCATAATGTGCCTATTAATGTTGTAATGAGAATGATGTGATTTGGAGAAGGAAGTTCCTCCAATGAAATGAGAAATGAGATGTTATGATGCATAATGAGTTTGTAGATGTAGTTCCTACCTTCTTGTTATGTTTTGAGCTTATTGATGTGTAGTTGATGTTCCGTCCTATGTTATGCATTTATATTAATGTTGCATGCATGATTGTGGGCTGCTAGTCTTGAGTCGTTACCCCTTAATGTGTTTAAAGTGTCATTTGAGGACGAATGTTCCTAACTGGGGGATAATGTAATGACCCTAAAAATGAACTAGTGAAACTAGAGACTAATGTGTGTGCGTTTGTGTTTGTCTTGAGTTTTGATGTAATTAGATGTTGTCCCGATGCATGGTTGAGGTGGTTAGGGGTTAAACGTCAAGGTACGACTCCCCATGGACCACCCTAGGGGTCCTTGAGGAGGACCCATAGCTAAACCCCCAAGACCCCAAGAAAACCATGAGGCTGCCCAAAATAAGGTGAACTACGGAAGGGTTCCACGCCCCGTAGATCTATCCACGCCCCGTGGATGGCCTCAATAGTTCAGGGACCCAAATGGCCTGCCTCTGATCCAAACGAAGGACCACCAGTACGAGGCATCAACCCATCCACAGTCCGTGGATGGGGAGCCGTCGATTGGCACCTGCCATGCTGTCAAGACACGGCCAAGTGAGGGTTGAATTGGTAAATTCACCCCAAGTCCCAATTAGTATGTTGACGGTTATTTTAAGTGTTTTAAGGTATTTTAAGAGTATTAAAAAATTAAAACACTCATTTAGATTTCATCTCTCAAATCAAAACACTTCCTTCCTAAAAAGTTCTCTCTAGAAACTCCATTGGAGATCAAGGTCAAGTTCAAGCTAGGGTTGGGGATTTCAAGGTATTTCTTCTTCAATTTTCGTGGGGATTCATCTAATAAGGTATGGTGATCCTTCATCTAGGGTTATCTTTCACCCTAGAGTCAATTTCAAAGAAGTTTTCAAGGTTTTTGAAGTTACACAAAAATCCTATGTTTTACTCAATCTCATAGGTTCTTGGGTCAAACGTTTTCAAATGATAAACTATTATTATATTGATGTTTTATTGATGATTTAAGATGAAAATACTCTATGAACCCATGATTTCTCTCAATTTCTAAATTGTTCCTTATGAAGTGGGTTTGTTGATTATGAATGAATGTTGATGTATTTATTCCAAGATTGATTTAGATTATTGATTTGTATGATCATCTATGTCTAATTATGATGAATTGTTGGTGAATTGAGGAATTGTGATTAAAACCTTGAAGGGGAAAGTTTGACTAATTTCATGCTACCGTAGAATTGTGCTTGAATTCTTGATCCACTTGAAAGGTGGAGTTGTTTACTTACTATGTACATTGTGATCATGGCCTTGAAGGAATAGTGTGATGAATTGAAGTATTATCATGATGTTGTATAATGTGAAGGATTTACATGTGATTCAATGATAGAATGATGAACATGTATTCAATGTTTTTGTTTGTTAGTATTGAAAGGCTATTTCTCAATTTGTCACTGATGAATGATAATGATGAATTTGAAGGGTTTCTATAATGTGGATGTTGAATCTAGAATTGGTAGGCTTATGCATCCTTTGTAGAATAATGAATGTGTCTTTACTTGATGAATATGAATCGATAGGGTATGACATTCCTTTCATATATGAGTGATGAATGTGTCTTGACTTAATGGCTATGAATTGATAGGCTTTATGCATTCTTTTCATAAATGATATATTTTAATGAAGTCTCTAGAATCGATAGGCTAGTGTCATTCCTTTCTAAATGAGTTAATGTACCATGAATCGATAGGCTAGTGACATTCCTTTCATGAGAGTAAGAATGTATGAGAGACCATGAATCGATAGGCTTATATCATTCCTTTCATATGGACCCTAGAGCTATCCTTGCTTGTACCATGGATCGATAGGCTTATAGCAGTCCTTCATTGGAATGATGTATCATGGGTCGATAGTCCTATGGCATTCCTCCCCAATACACTAATATAATGTGAATGAAATAATCTATGGGAATGTAGGTTAAGTACCGAGTGTATATGGTTAGATGAAAACTCTCCCAATGTTAGGTTAGAATTCCAATGAACATCTTCCTATCCCATAAATATGTGCCCACATAGGATATTAGCTACCGTATTCCATCCGAGCTAATATTAACCGGTTTACCTTAGGTAAGTAGACCAACCCTTATGATGTGTCATAGTACATCGGATTCCATGATCTAGTTCTTATGGTCTATGTCGGTTAAACGCTTATTCCCATCAAGTAAGATGTGCACTCTAGTTACTTGATAGGTATTACAAAGTTTTGATAGTAGTATGGGATGCTATCTACACATTGCACGAGTAGGCTTTCAAGGGGCTATAGTGAGTTCTCTAAGTCTTAATGACTAAATGTATGAAAATCCTCTTAATGCATGAATGTGTCCTAAATGAATCTAGTGAAGAATGTTGGCTTAAATTCTCAAATGTGAAGATGTATGCTATACTTGGATTGTATTATGAGTTACTTCTTTGTCATGTCTATTGTATATGAATGTTCTTTGTCTAGGGTTACTTTAAAGGAGTACTTAGTGTGAGTAGTAGTATGGGATGCTACTTGGACATTGCACAAGTATGAGTTAGAGTTGTATTAGGTGTGGTCTTAATGTGATGATGTGACTCATGTAATGTTTATGTCTCTTAAATGCTTTATTGTGTAAAGGTGGAAAAGAGGAATAGTAAGTTCACTTTTAGTGACCTTAAGGTGGTGCCTTAGTGTTAGTGGTGGTATGGGACGCTATCCATACATTGCACAAGGTATAACTTGAGGGTTACTTGAGGTGGAGGCTCATGGTGAAGGTAAAGGGTTATATGTGATCTTTTTCTAATGTGTAATGGTGAGTTGTGTGTTGGTTTTGACTTATATTATGCCTCTCTTGTATCAATGTTCATGAAGTTTTACAAAAATGGCATAAAGCATGGTTTTCAACAAAAAGTCCATTTTTAGGCATGTTTTTGCATGGTCATCATACTTAGTACATTTTTGTGTGCTAACCCATATTCTTTACTCTTATGAAGTGTAGGGATTGGCACTTAATTTGACTCTCTATAGTGAAGCTTGGGAGTAGATTTCTCTCAAGACCTCTTTGGTATGTCCTCATATGTTGAGGACATGGACTTTATGTTTCTAGTTTTTTTTTATGTTTTAAAACTTTTGTCTATACTTCGATTGTAAAGGGCCGTGACTATATCTTGTTAAAGTTTGTCTAAGATGGCCATGTGAGACTTAGTATTCCGTTGCTTTATAAATGAGATTTTGTTAGTTTGGTTTTAAATAAAGTTTTAATTCTACACTATTTCTCTTGTCTATGCAATGAATGAGCTAAGAGGCTTGTATTAGACCCCTTCGGGGTCGAGTACGCCGTGGTATGACTAGGGGGTGCTCTCGGGTCGTGTCATACATGAAACTGGGTATACTTGTTCCCCACAAGTTCTTATTATAGTAAACCTTATAGTAGTAACCTTGTCTAGTGTTTAACATGAAAAAGTATGTAAGTTATGTATCACCTATGTGATTGGCCAGCCAAATAGGAAATTTCACCACGCAACTTGGTCGATCTAAAGTCGTGTTCTTTACTAACCTTTACCCTTGACCCCAGATTAGCTTTCACAGAGGTGGTTAAAGTGATAAGATAACGACTGTAGTCGCTAAATCTCCAATGTTTCATCTCTTTTCTCATTCGTTACTTTCTTGGTCAGGCAAGTAGGAATAGGGAGGGTTCTAATGTTGGTCACTATTAAAAAGCAATTCAAATGTCACGCCCCGAGCCTACACCCCGGGCATGGCTGGCACTCGAGAACCATTGCTGGCCCCAATAGAACCCTTGGCTGGCTTATTTACTCAGCGGAAGACTCTAAGCATTATAACAATGATCAAATGCAATTTACATAACTGTTTAATAATATTACTAAGAATCTTTAAAGGTTAAACATTCAACTTGGCCAAAATGGCAACTCAAGTCTTAACATATCAAATGATAATGTAAAGACAATTGAACTACTAACTGTCTATGAAGCCTCTAAAACAAAGAGGGATGTCGGGACAGGACCCCCGATCATCTTAACAACAAAAAAGCTAAACAATTATGAAAAGGTCCCTCTGGAAAGCAAGGAGGCTCACCAACTGACTCTGAGTGCTCAACCTAATCAATGAGGCGTTGGATGCTGATCCTAGTTACCTGCGTCTGCATCATTGATGAGTCCACAAGTTGGACACATTTAGGGCTATATTTTAATAGAAATTGTGTCCTTAAATTGTTATTTTATCTCAATATCTGATGAAAACTCTTAAGTTTCAGGTATTTGAAGTTGGAAGGAAAGCATGGACACTACTTCGCAAAAAGGAATGAAAAGGCTGAAAAGAACAAGAAAAGGAAGGCCTGACGATCGCTTAGTCCACTTGGTGAGTCGCCGAAGGGTCTCACTTTGCCTTTTGTTCCAGTGTGCTGAGCCTTGAAGGAAATGATCAAGTCGGCGGAAAAAAGGAGAAGTCGGAGCATCGCCGAGGAGTTCCACGAAGCAGTACTATGTCGCCTAATGACGCAGAGCACGACGATGCCGAAAGATGGTGCAAGACGGAAATGAACTAAACCAAAGTGCTAATCGCCGAGTTGATCGGCTATTCCGACTAATGTCGCCAAATGATCCGCTGCAACACAGATTTTTAAAAACTACAAATACTCTTTGAGAGTTATAGCTGGGTCGAGCTCGCCGAATCGTTCAGCGGTTCGCCCAATGTCTCCGTCTCGCCCTTAATATCAGGCCAAGTTGGATGAAACTGTAACTTTTGGTGAGAAGCCATGGGTCGCCAAACTCACTCGGCGATTCACCGAGAGTACTCTTGATCGCCCTCTGTTTGCTACCCTTGAGACCTTTATGCATTGTAACTATCGGCGGACAAACCCTTGCTCGCCGATCAACTTGCCGAGCTTTTCTGCAGTAGATTGCCTGTGATTCTATTTTTTTATTCCTTAACTCCTCCCAAATATTTTGAAGGTATGACTAAACCCAACAAAGCTGGTAGCAACACACCACCCCGATGCAATGGAAAAGGGATCACAATCAATGAGTATGCAACTGCATCCAAGCACAAGGCCACCAAAATTTCCACAACTGGTGGGAAAGGCAAGGGCAGGGACAAAACAATTGAGCTATTAGATGCAAGCTCCGACAGTACTTGGTTTTACACCAATGACTCAATAATATATGACAGTGAGAGGATGGGTTCTGATGAAGATGAACTGATGGAGGCACAAATGAATGAGTTACGGTCTAAACAAATGAACGACCCATCTCGGATTAGAAATCTTCGATCCACCACTCAGACTCCTCCAGTTCCATAGCAGGCAATAGACTGGCACCCTCAGTACAAGGCCTCCCACCTAAATCAAAGAATAGATTAAAGTTTGAGGGGATAAGAACGATCATTGAGAAAAAATGGCTCTCCATGGATGGGGTGATCGATAAGTACCCCGAGATAATAGAATACGTGAAATATCACAAATTTCAAATATTCACAAAAGGGTTAGAGAGTTTTACAATGCATACAGTGCATTTGTACCTCAACGGAACAGGTTAGTGTCTTGTTTCAAAGCAGTTGACTACGTGGTTGTCAGAGAAAGAAAGTTAGCTTGTGACAGTGAAGCAATCAACATAGCTTTAGGTATGTCCGATAAGATTAATGATCAATGCCAACACTTAATCAGAACAAAAAAGCTGGATGAAATAAAAAGGTGGTTAGCCCTGCTGATCTGAGATGATAATGATCCGAAATGGCTAGCAGAGGGAGTTTTGATTAAAAAGAGAGATCTGAGAATAGTTGCACGATATTGGTTCAGGTTCATAAGCAACACAATTATGCCATCACAGAATGAATCAATCCTTCGCCTTTCTAAGGCAGCTTGTCTTGGATGCATCATAGAGAAAACTAGGATTAATCTAGGGATGATCATTGCTTCTGAGATCCATATGCGTACAAAGCAGAGCCAGACATCTCTCATTTTCCCGGTATTAATCACTGCATTGTATGATATAGCTCGGGTGCCTAGAGATAAGACGAATTATATGGAATTGGTTGCCACCGCGTCCACCAATATCCGAATGATCGAAGGCGAATATCTTAAGGACCAAGCAGGAAGGAAGTTGTGGCCACTGTTCCTATACCTGAAGAGGCATCTTTGCCTACTCTGGCCCCTGGACCTTCAGGTTTATATGATGCCATCACCACTCATGCTGACCCTCCAGGTCCCTCTGCTTCGATGTTACAACCCAGACCCACTGCTGTTGTTGTATCTTGTGAACGGATCACTCAGGCATCCCTAATCCGGATGGGACAACTTGATCAAATTGCTGATTTCCTGGCTGCCAACATAGAAAGCTCTATTCCAGGAATGATTTAGTCTTCCATCGATGATGTTGTGAAACCACTATGAACTACTATTAATGTGCTGACAACCAGGATAGAAGTGTGTGAGCCCGACCAAGGAGCCACAGAAGAGTTGACAGGCTTAAAGGCCTCCATTGCAGAGATGAGGAAAGATGTGTACTACCTAAAATCCACCGATATGTCCATGATCTTCGGAGGAGTGGAGATTCCCGATGTGCCTGAGATGCCTCAAACCACCACTAGACATGGAGATAGACCAAAAAACAAAACCGATCTGGACTCAAAGGCAGAGACTGATGAAGAGATGTTTGAGGGAGCTGCAACCGACGATATAGCCAAAACTGAAGAAATCATGATAGACGTTGCTGTGCAAGCTTTCTTGGCAAAGGCTCCTGATATTAGATCTAATTGAGCTGGTCCTTCTTGAAGTCACTCCGGGTACCGATGCCCAGACAGATGGAGCGACTATTTAGACAGGATCCCCTCTTTACCTGCCTCTCTATCCTTCTTTATTTTGCCTTTCAGATTCTTTGTTATGTGCATTTGAGGACAACTATTTTTATTTGTGGTGTGGTGAGGCTCACCTTTTGTGTGCTATTTGTGATTAGTGTTTTGTATATATTTGGGTTGTTCTGTTTAAAATTGTGGTTACACTGCTTTCTGTCGATGTTTGAGCTCATGGCTCCCTTTTGTTTTAAATTACAAAAATGATTTTGACCCTATCAAAAAAAATTAAAAATTCACCATTTTTTTTGTCACCTCTCGTGTGTTGAATGTGGCTGTTGTTTTGCAAAATTTAAGTCTCGGTTACGATCAATACTGATGACTTGAATAGTGCTCTCAACTGAACGAACATGAATGCGCGGCTACGACGAGGTAAAATGAAGTTGCATAGACAATATGTGAACTCTTTGCATCTCGTTGTGATTAGCCATTTATCAAATCGAGTCTCTTGTGATGAACGTTGCACACTAGCGAAAGTGTAGTGTCTTGTTTGACTTTGGTGTCAATGCCTTGTGTGATGAGCTTACTTTGAACCATGCATGATAGAACCTAGAATTTACCCCGTTAGTCCGGTTAACTAAGTGATGCTATCTCTTGATATTATCTTAGGAAACTTCTAAGAGTGTGAGCCAATTTGACATTTACCTCTTTTTGTGACCTATCTTGTGAGTGTGTGAACCTCTTTTGAACACTCCTTGAGCCTAACCTTTCTTTGGAAGAAACTTGATGAAACCATAACTTTTCTTTATCCACTACCTATAATACTCTTGAATTGTGGTTAGTTGAATAGCCAACTTAGGCCAAAAGGCTAAGTTGGGGGTGTGCTAAAACGAAGAGGGGAAGTCAATAAATGCAAGGAAAGTCTCCTCTTACCCATGGTTTTAAGAAAAATGGAACCCCTCTATATAAAAAAAAAGAAAAAAGAAAAAGAAAATAATGAAAAAGAATGTTGTGGAATAAAAGTAAAAAAGAAATTGGGGTCTCAAACAATCCATGGAAAGTTAATAATAGGAGGACTTATGAGGATTAAAAAGAATGATGGAGGAAAAGGAAAGGAAGTGTTGTGAGCACCACATTTCCTGAGGATGAAAGTCACTGAGCCTAAATTACCATACATTTGCACTCAGCGCCATTACAACTCTTAAAAAGACCGTTTTGATCTTGAGTGAGCTGAAACAAGTATTGATCAGAAAATACGGGAAAACCTATGGGTGAAAGCATGCATTGTGTTTTTCCTTGTGAGAGTGAGCGTTACATCTGATTCCGAAGCTTTTAACTATGAACCATTGTGTGAATATGGAATCATCCTTTCTGTGAGGGCGTTTGAACACTATAGCTGAGCTTGAACTTGCATTTGAAGCAAGTATTGTGAGCATGAGACTGTTTGATATTGGTGAGTCACAACTTGAATCTTTTAGTGCACATTTTATCTTTGCATAAGCAAATTGAAACTTGTTGTGTGCATTCATGATTGAGTCTTATGTAGCACTGTTTGACACACCCTTTTTGAACAACTGAACTTGAGTTTGTTTGAGGACAAACAAAAGCTTAAGTTGGGGGTGTTGATGAGTCAGCAAATTGGACTCATTTAGGGTTATATTTTAATAGAAATCGTGTCCGTAAATGCGTATTTTATCTCAATATCTGATGAAAACTCTTAAGTTTCAAGTATTTAAAGTTTGAAGAAAAGCATGGACACTACTACACAAAAAGGAACGAAAAGGCTAAAATGAACAAGAAAATAAAGGCCTGAGGATTGCCGAGTCCACTTGGAGAGTCCCCGAAGGTTCTCACTTCTCCTTTTGTTCCAGTGTTCTGATCCCTAAAGGAAAGGATCAAGTCGGCGGAAAAAGAGAGGAGTCGGCGCATCACAGAGGAGTTCCGCAAAGAAAAACTATGTTGCCCAATGACCCAGAGTACGATGAAGCCGAAGGATGGTGAAAGACGGCAATGAACTACACCAAAGGGCGAATCGCCGAGTTGATTGGCGATTCCGACTAATGTCGTCGAATGATCCGCTGCGACACAGATTTTTGAAAATAACAAATACTCATTGAGAGTTATAGCTTAGTATCTGATTTTCAGTATAGAACAATTAATATAATTTTAGTACTTTTTATTTTTGCTCTGAGTTTGAGAGAGTTTTGGAAACTTCAAGAAGAAGAGGGTTTCATCTCCAAGGGTTTGGACTTGGGTCTCTTGGATTCTTCATTCTTGGTTTGTAACAAGACTTAAATCTTCATACCCACTTGAATGCAAGCTCATTTAGGTATAAATTTATATCTCTTGATGTGTGGATAAAAACCCCAATTATTGGGGTGTGATTTAGCGAATATGGATTAGGATTATTGTCGGGTCTTGCTTGCTGATAGATTAGATGTAGTTTAATGGTAATTTCATCTAGTAGTTGTGGATGAATTTAACAAATTTGTAGTTGCAAATACAAGTTTATTTATGTGTTTTCGGCTTGCTCGAGACAGAGGTCGCGAAACCAAAACTACTAGATTGATGGCCTAAGGAGTGGGTCGACATGAGGTTCAGCTAGAGAGAGTGAACCCTAGTCCCATATCCTAACACTCAGCTCAAGAGAGTTAGTGGGGTAAGACGTAGGCTGGTCTTCATCCGGTAAGTGGGTGTCCGAGAGGAACCCATTTGAAACGGGGTAAGTTGTTCCAGAGAGAATTTATTCCCACGTATAGCTTAGCCTAGTCACTATCACTCTATAAATTCCCTATCAAAAGCATGTACCCAATAATTTAGATTAACCCGTATTTCGGTCAAATCTCAAGAATCCCCTCTCACTCGTAGATTTATTTGTTATTTCTACTGTTTCTGTTAAACTTGTGAGAAAACCCCCAAATCGATATTTGACACTTTTGTGTCCCCTTTTAATTTACAATGTTTTTAATCGTTAATATCTTTAGCTACGACTTGTTAGAACTAAATTTCATTTTTCAATTAATTCTCGAAACCACTCCCTTGGGACTCGACCCCAACCCTTGGTTGGGTTATTATACAATTGCACGATCATAGACACTTGCATTGGAAGTTGTGTCATTGATTAGAGAAACATCAATCATAAGACGATGCAGGCCAACTGGAATCAGTACATTGAAATTACTAGTATGTGAGTTGGAATGCTAAACATAACATAGGCTTGAAAAGAATATGAAAGGAACACTTACATTGGCTTTACTCAACTCATGAACAACTTAACTCAATATAAAGCAATAAGACACATGCAATATATAGAAAGCTTTTAAAACAGTAGAAAACAACTTAGTTCGTTAAAGAAAATGAAATAACAAACTCAACTTTATTTATATAATAAAGTAATATAGTTTCTGTGGGAGTTTCTCTAACCGACAACCACAACTATCAGTCTATGTGGTGATACAACGTCTTTCCCACGCTGCCAGAACTATCATATACTTTGCCATCATTTAGAGCGCCTTAACGAAGTGGATCCACTAGTCTCTGCTAAAAATCACTTAAGGAGTCATCTAAAAAATATGATCCTTTACTACCCATGATGGCTAAATGGTTTATGGAGACTTGAGTTAATATGAACTCCCATCCCCATATCAGTGCTCAATACTACTCCCAAAATATACTTAGATCATATGTCTTAACTTCTTTCTTTGGTTTGAGATAATTACTCAAAACTTAGCTTGAAAGTTCTCTTGGAAATCGGTGTTTCCCTTTCTTGTTCAAATGTGAAAACATTTGAAACTCTTGGAAATACTTAGTTCCCTTATAACTTTTGAAGAAATGAACTCAACTCTTTACTCTTTGCTTAAATTGAAACTTAAGTCTTAGAAAAAAAGTTAAAACGTTTGTGAAAGACTTTCGAAAAACTTTAATGAACTTTCTTTGACTTGATTCTTAACTTCTAAACTTGACTCTTAACTTTCCTTGAATTGAATTATGGATTCAAGGTTCATGATCTCATGTTTATGGATGATTTCATAATGTTTGGATGTACCTTAGAGTATTGGAATCAACTAGGAAGAGTTGGTACACTTTAGAAGAACTAAGATGGACAAAACGATGAAAAACGGGTGGAAAACGATGATTCGGGCGTATCCCTAGCGCGCCGCGCCAGCCCCAACTTACTAGGGCTCAATAATGGCGCACTGCTGGCATGCCGCCCTAGCCTGCCTGGCGCTTTGGGGGCGCATCGCGCCAGCCTTCCCTTCAGGCAGAAATTGATGAACTTTTGGTCTCGTTTTCTGATCTTTAATCGATTAATTCCGATTCCTTTTCTCAAATTCACTTTAGTATCAGATACCCAAGACATCTACACAAAAATCTAACTCAAACAACTCAAGGAAACAACACTTTCATATCAAGAAAATCTTTAATCACAACTCATGTCCACGAACGAAAGTAATTCAAGAACAACTATTAAGAACATTCAAATTCCAATCTTTTTCAAACGAATTCACGCTGAATCAAATTGCTTGGTATGTTCGTGAAAAAACCCAACGTTATGAAAGTCTCACATACCTTGTAAGGTCAAATCCTTTTCCTCTTCTCTTTTCTCTTGCGTTCTTTTTTCAAAAAACCTAACTCTATTTTTCAAAAGCGTAAACTGACTCCTATCAGTTTAGACCTTATAATAATTACCAAAAAATAATTAATTAAGTTGGTATGGAAATGACCAAACTACCCTTTAAAAATCCGGATTGGACTTTCCTTAATCGAACAACCCATCTTTCCCGTGGGCATATCTCACTAATGCTCTTACTAGGCTAAGGGTGTAACATCTAACATTCAGCTCAAACACCCAACAAGCAATGCAAATACAACATGCAATCTCATAAGTTAAAGAGTACTAAGAAGGGAATTAATACATTGGTCTGGAATTTTTTCGGATTCAAAGAGATGTGGATATCTCTTCTTCATATTCTCCTCCGCTTCCCAAGTAGCTTCCTCAACAAATTGATTTCTCCAAAAGACTTTGAATGATGCTACTTCCTTAGTCCTCAACTTGCGAACTTGGCGATCTAGAATTTGGACCGGAATCTCTTCATAAGATAAGCTATCCTTTATCCTAATATCTTCAGTTAGTATGATCAATGAAGGATCGCCCATGCACTTCTTCAACACGGATATGTGAAAGACCGAATGAACCGTGGCTAACTCTTGTGGTAGCTCCAACTCATAAGCTACATTACCTACCCTTTTCGATATACTGTAAGGGCCAATATACCGGGGACTAAGCTTCCCCTTCTTACAAAATATCATAACAACTTTCATGGGTGAAACTTTAAGATATACTCAATCATCTACTTAAAACTCTAACGCCCTTCTCCTAAGATCAATGTAGGATTTTTGACGACTTTGCGCTATTTTTAACCTTTCTTGAATCACTTTCACCTTCTCTATAGCTTGATGAACTAAATCAATTCCTATCAACGCAGCTTCACCAACTTCAAACCATCCAATAGGAGATCTGCATCTTCTCCCATAAAGAGCCTCATAAGGAGCCATATGGATGCTCGAGTGTTAACTATTGTTGTAAGCGAACTCGATGAGAGGAAACTGATCATCCCAATTACCTTTGAAATCAATCACGCAAGCTCTCATCATATCTTCTAATGTCTGAATGGTGCGCTCTGCTTGACCAATAGTTTGAGGATGAAAACAAAAACTCAATTTCACCTCTGAACCCAATTTTTGGAATGACTTCCAAAACTGTGCATTAAATTATGCACCTCTATCTGATATAATCAAAATAGGGACTCCATAAAGTCGTACTACCTCTTGAATATATAACCTGACATAATCCTCTGTTGAATGGGTAGTTTTTTACCGATAAAAAGTTGGCTGATTTGGTCATTCTATCAACAATCACCCAAATCGAATCATGCTGCCTGGGAGACTTTGGTAAACCTATGATGAAATAACTATTAATCATCTCCCACTTCCATTCTGGAAGTTCTATATTCTGAGCCAAACCACGAGGCCTTTGATGCTCTACTTTAACTTGTTGGCAATTCGAACACTTAGCAATAAATTATGCAATGCCCTTCTCATACTACACCACCAATAAACCTCTCTTAAATCGTGATACATCTTTGGGGAACCCAGATGAATGGAATATCTGGAGCTATGAGCTTCTTCCATGATCCTTTCTTGGATTTCATCCACCCTTGGTACACACAACCTACCTTGATACCTCAACACACTATCTCCCCTTGTTCAAAATCCATTACTTTTTGCTTATGAACATTTGCCTTCAATTCAAGCAAAATTGGGTCTTGGTATTGCTTCTCTTTTACTTCTGACACTAATGATGATTCAGCCCCATTCATCACCACCACTCTTCCTTCAATGGAATCCATTAGTCAGACTCCCAATCATGCAAGTTTGTGCATATCTTTCACTAAGTCTCTCTTTTCTTCCTCAACATGGGCGGTGCTAACCATAGACACCCTCCTTAAAGCATCAACAACAACATTAGCCTTACCTGGGTGATAAAGAATACTCATGTAATAATCCTTGACTAATTTTAGCCATATCCTTTGTCTGAGATTAAACTCTTTCTGAGTAAACACATACTAAAGGCTCTTGTGATGGGTGAACAAATCTACATGCACACCATACAAATAATGACGCCATATCTTCAAAGAAAATACTACGGTAGACAACTCTATGTCATGGGTTGGGTAGTTATTCTCATGAACCTTCAACTGTCTGGAGGCATAAGCTATAACTTTTATGTTCTGCATTAACACGAAACCCAAACCAACTCTAGATGTATCACAATACACCACAAAACCTTGAGTACATTTTAGTACGATCAGCCCTGGGGCAGTAGTCAATCTCTTTTTCAATTCCTGAAAGCTTTTCTCACAAGCTTCAAATCATTGAAATTTCACTATCTTCTGAGTTAACTTGGTCAAAGGGGATGAAATAGATGAGAACCCCTCCACGAACCTTCTATAATATCCAGCCAAACCCAAGAAACTCCTAATGTCAGTTTGAGATATGGGTCTAGGCCAATTCTGCACTGCCTCTATCTTCTGGGTATCAACTTCAATTCCCTCTCCAAACACAATGTGGCCTAAGAATGCCACAGACTCCAGCCAAACCTCACACTTAGAGAACTTGGCATATAACTCTTTATCTTTTAAAGTCGGGAGAACTACTCCAAGATGACTAGCATGATCTTCTTCATTCCTTGAATAGATTAGTATGTCATTAATGAAGATGATAACAAACATATCTAAATAAGGTTTGAATACTCTATTCATAAGGTCTATGAACGTTGCAGGTACATTGGTCAAACAAAAGGACCTGACCAGAAACACATAATGACCATAACGGGTCCTGAATGCTATCTTGAGAATATCACACTCCCTTACTTTCAACTAATGGTACCCAGATCTGAGGTCTATTTTCGAAAAACAAGAAGCACCCTGAAGCTGATTGAAAGGTCATCAATTCTTGGAAGAGGGTACTTGTTCTTGATGGTAACCGTGTTCAACTGACGGTAATTTATACGCATCCTAAGGGAACCATATTTCTTTCTCACAAATAAGACCGGAGCACCCTACGGTGAGACACTTGATCGAATAAATCCCTTCTCAAGGAGATCTTTCAAATGTTCTTTATTCTCTTTCAACTATGCTGGTTCCATTCTATATGGAGGAATAGATATAGGACGAGTATCTAGAGGAATGTCTATACCGAAGTCTATTTCTCTCTCAGGAGGGACTCCGGGAAGATCATCAGGAAAGACTTTTGGAAACTATCTTACTACTAAAACTGATTGAATAGAAGGTATCTCAACACTAGAGTCATTAACTCGGACTAAGTGATAAACACACCCCTTGGAAACTAACTTTCTTTCCTTAAGGTATGAAATGAAACGACCCTTAGGCACTGCTGAATTACTTTTCTACTCTAAGACTGGCTCATTTCGAATTTGGAACTTAACCACTCGACTTCTACAATCAATAGAAGCATAACAGGCATGAAGACAGTCCATGCCTAGAATTACATCGAAGTCTACCATGTCTAACTAAATTAAATCAGCCATGGTGTCCTTGTGATTGATGCAAATAACACAATCACGATAAACTCGCTCAGCTAGAATAGACTCCCCAACAGGTGTAAAAACACAAAAGGGTTCACAGAGTTTCTCAGGAAGAACATCAAAACTATTTACAACATGAGGAGTTACAAAATATAAACTTTCTCCTGGGTCTAGCAAAGCATAAACATCAAGAGTAAGACTTTGACCATACCAGTGACAACATATGGAGAGTTCTCTTGCTCTTAGCGATTAGTGATCACATAAAGACAGTTTTCTCCTCCGCCAGTACAGGAAGTAGCTCCTCTAGGTGGAGCACTTTCTGGTGGAGCAACGGATGAAGATTGGGCCCTATTGCCCTGATTTCCACTACCTTGCCGGTTGTTAGGTGTAACAACCCTCAAAATGAAGTAGAATAAAGTAGAGCCTCACATGGGTTTTTATGCATTAATAACTTTTAAAAATAATGAAGAATAGCCTTTTAGTCAGTTTTAAAGAGTTTGGAATTCAAATGTCAAGGGACGACCAAGACGTTCGGAAACTAGTCTTTTACATGTTGGTGTGTTCTAGTATGTTGTTCATGTATTTATCTGTTGTTTGGAGTCTAAAATCAGTGGAGGTGACCCTAGTGTCTTAATAAATGTTTTTAGGGTCAAAATATTTGGGTACGACACTCCGGGACCACCCTAAGGGTTCCTGAGGAGGACCCGAACCCTTGACCAAACAAGCTGCCAAGGCAGTTGAAAATGCTCATGAAGAGAGCATGTCCGCGTCGCGGACTAGCTCCACCATAGGCAAAATTTCTGGTCCACGTCACAGACGTTTAATGGACTCTACTATCTCGAAATTTAATATCCTGAAACTTGTGGGAACACCTCCGGGTCGCGGACTTGTTTCCCGATGAAATATGCGAAAATAAAACTCAAGTTTGACTTGTTTAAAAGGTCCAACTAAGTGAGGGGTGGTTTGGGTACTTTGAGGAACTATTATAAACGGTTATTCTACCTATTTTAGGCTATTTTATGTTGGTTAAAACCCCAAAACCTAGAATTATATCCCATTCTTCAAATTTACCCTTCCCTCTCAAAAAAATAGATTCTCTCAAAAACTCCATTGAAGACCCTGATGAAGCTCAAGTTTTCAACTGATTTCTTCTTCAATTTCATGGGTATTCAATAATTAAGGTATGGTAACTCTTGATTCTTGAATAACCTCAAATTCAAGGAGTTCTATCAAAGATTTTCAAAAGTGATTCAAAGACCAAAATTCCCAATTTTCAATCTAAACATGGGTCCCTTGTCAAACAATTTTCTAAATTATTATATTGATGAATTAACATGGAATTAAGGTTTTTAAGATAATTTTCAAAGGAATTCTTGAAGAACCCATGATCCCCAAATTCTCGAAAATTGGCCTATGATGTGGGTCTTTGTGAATAAGATCTCTATTGGTGAATTTATGTTTAGATTAGATTGCATTGATGTTTACTATGATTATTTATACTTATTCATGTTGAATTGTTGATATATTGATGAGTTGAGAATTATGGCCTTATGGGCAAAAATATGGGTTGATCCCTTTGTTTATAGAATTGTACTTAAATTATGTTTATGTAATTGAATTACATTTTTGATTACTATTGCTATCTATGTAATTTGATTATGAATTGTTGAGGATTGATCCATTGTGATCATGGCTTGGAGATTTGGTAAGTTGACCTAACTTCGAGTCTATAGTATGAGATTTGATGTTGTGTGGTTTAGTCCACTTATGGTGGCGGTGTTTACTTCTTTTCTATCTACGCATGTTGAGATCATTGCCTTGAAGGCAATAGATGTGAAGTGAATTGATGATTATGATGCATACGTTTATGAAGTTGTGCTAAAAAGGTTATGTATGAAATCCTCAATGCTAGCATGATGTTTAAAGTGTGTTGATGATGAGGAGTATACTGTGAATGATAATGTTAGGGATAAGGTGTGGTCTACATGATTGATTATGTTAAGTACTATTGTGGAATGACCCCTACCTATATGACCCCTATATGAATATGTGATCATATACATGTTAGGAGTACCTATTCAATGTTAAATGTGTCCTTGTCTCCTATGATGAAGTGTGGTTGTGTGGTCTAGAATCCCTAAAGGCTTTATATGTGAATTGCTCATGAGTTGGGGACATTGTGAATGTGTTGTGATCCCTTGAAAGTAAGTGCACTCAATATGAATGTTGTTGCTATTATGTCACTATGAGGACCAAAATGCACACACACATACTCTACATGTATAGCTATGAATATGATGTGTTATGTTTTCTATAGAAGGTTAACTCTTATATGCACCCTTACATCTTATTATGCATGCAAAGTGTATGATTAGAAAGGTATGAATATGTGTTGCATAAAGGTGTTTATGTGAAAGGCTTTCTCACATATGTACACACACACATGAATGAATGAATAATGTTTATGATAATCTAGTGATAGTGAGTCTCTTGAAAGGTTTCCTCAATTGTACTCTAAACTAGACTATGTTATGAATATGGTATGACTATGTGAAAGGTCATTCTCACATAATGTAGGTTCTATGATGAAAGGTCATTCTCATCTTAGAAACCTTTGAGCTATAT
>JAJOOO010002407.1:0-101046 GCA_029582685.1 Solanum piurae
TAAATTAAAGTATTAAAAGTAGGGGTGGTAGGGGGTGTTGGGAAAGGGAAAAAAAGGGGAATAAATCCGTTGGGGGGGCCCACTAGCCGTTGCCCCAACGGATAGTTGGAAAAAAAAAATTTTAAAAAAAAAAAAAAAAACCGGGATCCCGCGAACCGGCCGGTTCAGGCGGGCCGGGACCGGGCCGGGTCGCCCGGGCCCAAACGGGTGAACCGGCCCCTGACCGGTCCCTGACCGGTCCCCTATCCCGAACCCCCCCCAAAACCGGGAACTGTACGGGACCGGGTCCGGCGAGCCGGTTCTCGAACCGGTCTCGGGCCGGGGCGGGCCGACCCGGTCCCCCTGCCAGGCCTATGTGGAACACTGCGTTCCCTTCGGCCAGAGGCAAGTGAATGGCATCAATTCCACCCATAAGATTGGGGTCATTAGCATTAGGCTCGTTGACATCGTTGAGGTTTCCGATTTCATCTTGGTGGCCTACTTGGCTACCATTTCTGTCGTTCACACTCATACTTTTTGTTTCATAACACAACAAGAAAAACTAAACTAAAATTAAGTAAGTTCAACTATGACTAACAAGAACAAAATTCAACTTAACTAAAAATTCTTAACCAACACCACTCCCCGACAGCAGCGCCATTTTGATTTCACGTATCAGGATACTCATCCAATTCTAACTGTCAACAATCGTTAGTCAGTAATATAACCCAACTAAGTGAGTTGGGGTTGAATCCCACAGGGAGTGGCACATGCTTGAGAATCAAGAGGCAAGTACGAATATGTTGAAGTCAATCACAGGTAAAAACATTTATGAATAAAAGCATACTTCAAATTAGAGGTGACACAAGTGTCAAATAACCGGGTTTTTTTTTTATTGTAAATCAACTACAATAGCAGCAAATAATACGAATACACAAATAAAGAGATGGGTTCTTGGGATGTTATTGGATTATAGGCTAAGGTAGAGAAATGGGTAATTGCAAGTGGTAGTAAATAGCTGTAAATAAGTGAATAAGCTAGAATTTAAAGGGGATAAACTTTCTCTCGAACAATTTACCCCGAATCAAGTTGGTTTCTCTCGAATACCAACAAACAACAATTAAGAATAGCCTCCATTTTAGTCCATTCACTCTCTCGAGCTAAATGTGTGAAAAAGGGTTTAGGATTCACTCTCTCGAGCTGAACCCATGACAACCCAATACCCACAGACTATCAAATCAGTAATCTTGGTTTTAAAACCTCTCTCCCGAGCAAGCCAAAAACACGAAGGTAGAGTTGCATTTGCAACTACAACCCTTTAAATTAACCCACAATTACTGATTGAAATCACTTTTAAACAATATTTAATCTATCAATTAATAAAACCTATAATTTAAATCAACCCATAATCACATAATCACACCCCAAGAATTGGGGTTTCAGCTAGACATGATAAAAAGATAGAAATCATTACCAAATTGTGTTTCCATCAACTGGTAAGATTAATTTCATCTTTACAAAGGTCCAAATTGAAGAATTTCAAAGACCCACTTCCAATTTCTCAAAAATGAAAAACTTCAATTCTTCAAAGCTAAGGGAAATATTGTCTCAATACTCAGAGTTCTCTACTTAAAAATTCTATATTATCAAAACTGATACTAAACTAAGAATTCAAAAATGTAGTTATAGTCGCCAAGAATATGCTGCGAAGTATCATTGGCACAGTAAGTCAGGATCGATGATCAACTCGGTGATCTTCCCTTTGGTCAGTTCCATCGCCCTTTTCGCTTTGGCCTTCAGCATCTCAAGTTCTGTAACTTTGGGCGATCCAACACTGCTTTGCGGAATCATTCGGCGACGTGCCGACTACTCCATTCTATCGCCGACTTGATTTTCTCCTTTAGGACTTGGCACACTGGAACTTTAGGCGAGATTATAACCATTTGGCGACTCGCCCAATGGATTAGGCAATCACCAGGCCTTCTTTTCGTTGTTCTTTTAGCTGCCTTGTTCCTTTTTGCTCATTAGTGTCCATGCTTTGTTCCTCAATCCAAATACCTGGAAATCAAGGATTTACATCAATTATTGGGACAAAATAAGCATTTGAGGACACTAAATATATTAAAATAAAGCCCTAAATGAATCTAAATTGTGGACTCATCATCAACCCCGTTTTGGCCTTGGGTTCAATTGAAATCAAATTTGACCCATTTGCATTTCCAATTGTTTGATTGACACTGAGTGTGAGGTGACCATCTGATTAAGAGTAGAGACATAATCTTTGATTTCTTTAAAAACTTTGTTTGACCTTTCTACCTTATTGAGAATGCATGCAAGCGTGTCTTCCATCCGGACATTCTCTGAGTCAGCCCTTGGTTCCTTAGGATTTTGACGTTCATGGGGTGGGACGTATATTTCCTTGTCACCATCCCTTTCCTTCCAAGTAGAATTATAATCACTCCATTATCTATCATGATCTCTCCATCCACCATCTCTATTCCAACCCGGATTTTCACCCGGCCTTGGATAGTTTGAACGAAAACCTCCTCCTTGAATTGCAAGGAAGTTCATTTCCTCATTATACAGTGCCTCAAATTGTGCTTCATTGGGATTTTCTCCACCAATACCCACAACATTTACACTCTTCAACCCACTACCCATCACATTTTTGGACAATATGTCCAGTTGGGTCATCATTTTGGCCATATTTTAGTCTCTCTTGATCCTTTTCGAACTACTCTTTTGTCATCCTAAAAGTGAGAGGAGACACTTAGTCCTCACAAGTGTACCGTGATCTATTGATCTTGGTCATTCCATCAAGGAGTTGAGACGCTACCTCATACGGCTGTTGCAACCTCTGGGAATAAGTTGATCAGCAACCCCTGAGTCAAGACTCCTACAGAAGTATTGTAATAGGACATTTGTTGGGAAGTCTGTGAGTTGGACAATGAAGTAACAACTTTTGAAACCTAAGCCAGGTCTCATGGATTGGTTCACCTTCCAAGCATTTGAAACCTTGAATACTATCTCTTAACGTTATCATTTTGATTGGGGAAAGAATCTTACATAGAAAGCCGCGAGTTCATCCGAAGTAGTAATGGAATTCCTCAGGAGATCAGCTAGACACTCTGTAGCTTCTCCCATTAAAGAAAATGGAAATAATCGAATATAGACTTATTCTTGAGAGATATTCTTCAACGAGAATAGTCCACAAACATCGATGAAATTCTGAATGTGCTAATGGGGATCTCGTTATCTAGTGCTCCATAAAATCCTTTCATTTGTAAGAGTTGAAGCACTGTCCTAGTGAAATGAAAAATAGTGTTCCCTTTAACAGGAGGTAAACGTATAGCCCCAACACCACCCAATTGGATAGGGTCGTACATCGTTCAAATTTCCTATTTTTTCTTGGTGGCCGATTTGACTCCCATTACTCCCATTCACGCTCATTTCTTGTTCTATTAAAACACAAACACAACCAACAAAGTGAGTCAATTCAAATATAACACAAAAAGAACACAATTCAAACTTCAATAATAGAATTCTAAACAACACCACTCCCCGGCAGCGGCGCCATTTTGATTAAAGTTCATATTACACCTTTTCCAATTCTAGGTGTAGATGATCGTTATCTAGTATAAAACCCAACAAAGAGTTGGGGTCGAACCCACAGGGTGTGATACGAGTTCGAATTTACTTATGAAGTTACAAATGTGAGCTAATCGGTTATATGAATAGAAATTATCGAAAACATATAGACAAATGTAATGGGTGACAACAAATATCAAATGGGGGATTTGGTTTGTTAATTATCAGCTAGAGAAAATACGAAAATAAGGGAAACAACAATAAATAGAGGAATTCTCGGGATGTTATTGATTTTAGGCTAATTTCGCTATATGGGTAATTCCAATTACTAACGAATTGCTAAATCTCAGTGGGTAGGCTAGACTCTAGGTCTAATAGCTTTCCCTCGAACAACTACTATGATTCAAGTGAGTTCTCTCGAACCTCAACAAGATTAACAAGATAAACAACCCAAAACCTTAATGTATCTACTCTCTCAGGCTAGATAGGTAGAATCAAGTTGAGGATTCACTCTCTCAAGCTTAACCCATATCAACCCAATAACTACAATCATTAATCAAAAACCTTGATTCTAAAGCCTCTTTTTTCAAGCAAGCCCAGAACTCTAAGCTAGAATTACATTTGCAACTACAATTAATAGATTAAAACACAACTACTGATTAAACCCACTTCAATTAAGCATTTAAATCAGTAGGTAACAATACACATTAGCTAATTAAATCAATAATCGCATAATCACACCCCAAGAATTAAGGTTTTAGCTACACATCATAAAAAGATAAGAATAATTACAAAATATATTAGCCATGAGCTGGGTAAAAGTTTCCAAGTCTCTACAATGCTCTAAATTGAGTTAATTTAAAAACCCACTTGCAAATCCTCAAATTTAAGCTTCAAAGTCTATAATGAAAACTCAAAAACGCAGAGAAAACTCAAACTCTCAAACTTGGAGATCAGAACTCCTGACTCTTCATTTTAAATTTCAATTTATAGTTGCTCAGTTTTTGGCCTTAAGGGCCATTGGGAGAAGTAAGTCGCTCCTCGCCAACCTAATAGGTGATCCGCCCTTCGCTCCAATCCATCGTCGGTTTGCATTGGGAATTTTTCCTCTAGGTCTTGTGACTTGAGGCGATCAAAGCTACTGTCGCAAAGTCGTTCGGCGATCTGCCGACTGCCCATTTCTATCGCCAAGTTGGTTCTTCCCCAAGGATGGCACGCTGGAACTTTGGATGAGCTAAAGAGACACTCGGCGGTTCGTCGAGTTATCTTGGCGATCACCACGATTTCCTTCCTTCAACTTCCTCAGCTTTTCCGTTCCTTTTTGTCCGGTAGTGCCCTTGCCTTGCTCCTTAGCCTTCAATGCTGTAAATCAATACTTTAATATCAGTTTAAAACATAAATTAGGCATTTGAGGACACTTAAACTATCAAAACAAATCCCTAAATGAGTCAAAATCTCAAACTCATCAGTATTCTATACCTAAAAGTTTCCAAACTTTTAGAGATTTTTGCTAGTACTTGGGAATTTGGGGTTTTGTGTTGGATTGGATTGGATCCAATTGAGAATTCAAGCATTTACTATTGATGGAGAATAATATTTTTGGTAAAACTATTTTAATTTTTAGAATTCTTGGCTAAAACGCCATAATCTTAGTGGTGTGCTTATGTAATTGGATGCTTAAATAGAATGTAGGTATTTGTTAATGCTTAATTTAATGTTGATTTTTGATGTTAGGCATATACATATGCCTAAGTTGTCAATATTTTCCCATAAGTCGATTATATTGAAGGATGATCTCTAGTCATTAGCTTAATTTTTGGTGTAACTCGTGATGATTGTGCACTTACACACATGATTAGTTATTTCAGGAACTCTCAAGGGAATTGAAGTCAACTTGAAGAAAAGAGCATAAAAAACGGCTAAGGATGAAGGCCCCAGGGCCAGCGCACTGCTAGGCGCAAGGCGCCAAGGGCCAACATTCAGAGACGCCTCTCAAGCGCTCTGATAGGCGCGACGCGCCAAGGCCCAACATTTAGAGGCCTTTCTTAGACGCTCTGAGAGGCGCGACGTGCCAAGGTAGAAACTTCAGAGGCAAGCTTCAGGCGCGATGCTACTCGCGGTGCCCCCCCATGATGCCGACTTTTCCAGTGAAAATTCAACTAAATAAGACTCCTTGTTGGTTTAGGATTAGGTGTTAGTTTTTCTAATTATTATAAATAGACCCCTAGGGTTCATTAGTAAGAGGTCGACTTTTATTTCGCGTGCAAAAGCAAGTATCTATGTTTTTAATAGGTTTTGATCTTCTAACTCTTCTATTTTCTGGAATTCGCATGAACAATTGTATTTTGTGGTTTTCTACTAGCATGAGTGGATAAACGTCCTAGTTCTGGGGCTATAGCTAAGAATGGATTTTTGATTATTAAAGGCTTTATGAATTAATTCTTGGTTGTCAATATAAGTTACTTCGATATTCTTGTTTTAGTATTTCTTGACTGTCCATCTAGAGATAAATCTATTGTTTAACCTTAAAATTGGGAGAGGAGAGGTTAGATAGACCAGAGGATATATAGAGCTTGATCGACCCGTTAAGTCGAGGTGATTTGTGTTCAGGAGTGACGCCCGGACGAACAACTCGCTTGGTCACAAAATAGGATGAAATATAAATGCTCGCCAATTAGTCTATTTATCCCCGCTCAGTGATGTAGTTAGGTAGCTAATTGGGGTAGGCGACGAGAGGTGTATAGCCCAACTCATATAATTACCCCTATAAACCAGTAACTTGACAACTGAAATTAGTTCTATGCCAATAATATTATATATGAAATTCAGTATATGCTGCAGCCCTGGAATTACTTTTAACTTGCTTGACACTAATATTAAAGTCGAATACAATTAGTTACTTTCATTCAGTGCATAATTAGTAGTAGATAAACAATAAATCATCAACTCTTGAAAAGGTTACTTTCACTTTTACTTGTAGAATTAAGTATTAAATATAAATCGATCATAAGTCCCTTGGGAACGATAACTCGTTTCTTAAAGAACCTATATTACTTGCGCGACCACGTATACTTGCGTGTATAGTGGGGAGCAACAAGTTTTTGTCGCCGCTGCAGGGGACTTAGAAATTGATTTGTGTTCAATCTTCTTAAGTCTACACTTAAAATATTCAGGTATTAATTACTTGATCTTAGCTTGTGTATTGCAGGCACTTGATTTTCAGGTCTGGATCGGAAAGGAGATCTTGTCGAACCTTACAATGAACCTGAAAGAGTTCTATGACAGCGTAGAAAAATGAATCTAGGACGAGGAGAATTGGGTTTAGGTATTCTGGAAAACATTGATGATGAGAATCAAGACAACTTGAATAACCCGGAACATGTGAATAACCAAAGGAACCCGAATAACCAAGGAGCACCACCTGTCTTACCCACAAGACCAGTTCGTGATGTGGCAGCCCCACTCACAGCCAACTTGGCATCTAGTATTAGGAAACCTCCACCGGGGGGTAGAATTGAACTAAAACAGAACATGGTACATATCCTCCATACTAATGGGCAATTCACTGGTCTCCCCCATGAGGATCCTCAAATTCATCTTAGGACGTTCATAGAAATTACCAATACATACATCCCAATTGGAGTCTCATCAGACTATGTAAGGTTGACTTTGTTCTCATACTCATTGTTAGGAGCTGCAAGACGTTGGTTAGACTCTGAGCCACCAAATTCCATCACTTCTTGGGATGATCTAGCAAAGAAGTTCTTGAGTCAATTTTTCCCATCCAAGAAAACCGCGAAGCTGAGGGGTGAGATAATAAACTTTGTTCAAAAGCAAGGGGAGGACATGTACCAAGCATGGATCTTAGATATAGACCAAGCTACTGCCATAAATTCCAAATTAGATGCAATGCAACATAACATAACCTTACAATTTAAACAAATGGCTCTAAATCAGGCACCGGTAAACGTGGTGCAACAGGCAACAAATTGGTGTAAGGTATGTGGTAGTGGAACTCATGAAACCGAGCAAAGTTAGGCAAACCCGGATTCCATAAACTATGTGGGTAATGCGCAAAGGGGTGGAGTGCAACAAAATTATGGTAATACTTACAACCCTAGTTGGAAGAACCATCCTAACTTCTCATGGGGTGGGAACCAATATCAAAATCAGGCGCAAGGGGGTTAACCAATACCGTTCTTAAGGGGCTAGGCAACAATACTACAATCCTAACCAAGGCTCAAATTCTAGTGCACCAAAAGGGGGGATGACCAATGAAGAGCTACTCCAAAAGCTCATGACTGAAATAGGGTCCAAATTAAATGCTAGGATAGATAAGCAGGATGAGAACATTAGAAACATCTAGATGTCCCAAATGAGTTTAGAGAAACAAGTTGCGCAAGTGGCTAATTCTTTGACCTTGCGTCCCCAAGGTGGGCTGCCCGGTGATACTGAGCCCAACCCAAAGCAATTGCATGTGGTAAGTACTAGAAGTGGGCTGAAATTAGAGGAACTAGCTCCAAACAAGAGAGAAACTGAGGTAAGTAACAAAGAAAAGAAGGCGGAAGAGGTAGTAAAAAGCTCCAATGTTGAGGTACCCGTTCCTCAAAAGAAATTACCACCTCCATTTCCAGAAAGGCTCAAAAAGAAGAATGAAGATGAATGCTTTGGTAAGTTTCTTTCTCTCCTTAAACAGGTTCACATTAATCTACCTTTGGTTGACATTTTGCAGGGTATCCCAAAGTTTGCTAAATACGTTAAGGACATTGTTGCTAGCAAGATGAGGCTCATGAAATATGAAACTGTAGCACTTACTGAGGAGTGCAGCTCTAGGATTCAAAACAGATTGCCCAAAAAGCTAAAAGATCCGGGTAGTTTTACTGTGCAGATTACAATTGGGTAAAGTGTTCATGCCCGGGGGTTGTGTGATTTGGGGGCCAGTATAAATTTGATGCCCTTATGTATATATCTAAAGCTTGGGTTGGGTAGTCCAAAATGAACCACTGTTATTCTCCAACTTGCTGATAGATCCATTGCTAAGCTAGAGGGGCTGGTAGAAGATGTGTTAGTGCAAGTAGGTTCATTGATTTTTCCAATCGATTTTTTGGTCTTAGACTTTGAACCCGATCCTGAAGTTCCATTCATTTTGGGACGTCTTTTCTTGGCCACGGGTAGGGCATTGATTGATGTAGTAGCTGGTCAATTAATCATGAGGGCACATGATAAAGTAGAGGTATCTGATGTTTACCGCTCTCTAAAATTGCCTTCTATTTACGAAGAGTTGTCTGTTATTACTGTGGTTGATCTCATAGTAGAGTCACAACTAGTTGTGCCGGAAAACCCCTTAGAAAGAGTGTTAATAGGGCATAGGAGAGATGAAGACACTGAGGCGCAAGAGATAGAAACATGTCTGAATCTGGCACTTGTGGATCCTCACAAGCGGAGAGTGGAACCATTAGAACGAGAGTTAGGGCCACCACCCAAACCCTCTATTGAAGAAGCCCCAAAGATGGAACTGAAAACACTGCCGACTCACCTCAGGTATGCATTTTTGGGTACTAATGAAACTTTGCCTATTATACTTTCTGCAGAGTTGTCTGAAATACAGGTTGGAGCGGCATTGAGGATCCTAAAGAGGAGAAAGAAAGCTATTGGATGGCAGATGGCTGACATTCATGGGATTAGTCCGGCGTTATGTATGTACAAAATCTACATGGAAGAAGATCACAAACACTTGCACAACATCAACGTCGACTAAATCCTTCGATGAAAGAAATGGTGAGAAAAAAGGTAATAAAGTGGCTAGATGCTGGAATTGTGTACCCAATCTCTGATAGTAAGTGGCTAAGTCCGGTACAATGTGTTCCCAAAAAGGGAGGTATGACAGTGGTAAGGAACGAAAAGAATGAGTTGATTCCTACTAGAACAGTGACTGGGTGGAGAATTTTCCTGGATTACCATAAACTAAATGATGCTACCCAGAAAGATCACTATCCCGTTCCTTTCATTGATCAGATGCTTGACCGACTAGCAGTGCAGGAGTACTATTTCTTCTTAGATGGGTATTTCGGTTACAACCAGATCTTGATTGCAGCCGAGGATCAGGAAAAGACCACGTTCACTCGTCCTTATGGTACCTATGCTTTCAAACGCATGGCACTTTTCAAAGGTGTATGATGGCTATTTTTCATGATATGGTGGAATACTCTGTAGAGGTGTTCATGGATGATTTCTCCGTCTTTGGAGGTATGTCTTTGGAATCTTGATAAAGTACTTGCTAGATGTGTGGACACTAACTTAGTTCTAAACTGTGAAAAGTGTCATTTTTTTGTAAGAGAGGGGATAGTGTTGGGACACAAGGTATCTAAATCTGGTTTGGAGGTTGATAAGGCTAAGGTAGAAGTTATTGAGAAGTTGCCCCCTCCCATTTCTGTAAAAGGTGTACGTAGTTTACTTGGTCATGCAGGTTTTTACAGGCGATTCATCAAGGATTTTTCCAAGATTGCAAGACCTATGTGCAGTCTCTTGGAGAAGTAGGTGAAGTTTGACTTTGATGAGATGTGCTTAAAAGCGTTTGAGATGTTGAAGAGGAACTTAATTGAAGCTCCCATCTTAATTGCTCCTGATTGGGAATTACCATTTGAACTCATGTGTGATGCAAGCGATGTAGTAGTAGGTGCAGTGTTGGGACAAAGAAAGAATAAAGTGTTCCACTCGATCTATTATGCAAGCAACATCCTTGACTCTATACAAGCTAATTACACAGTGACTGAGAAGGAAATGCAGGCTCTAGTGTTCGCCTTCGACAAGTTCAGATCATATTTGGTAGGTACTAAAGTGATTATTTTTACTGACCATGCATCTATTAGGTACTATTCAACAAGAAGGATGCTAAAATAAGGCTGATTAAATGGATATTACTTCTCCAAGAATTTGACCTTGAGATTAAAGATATGAAAGGTACTGAGAATCAAATAGCAGATCACTTATCTAGGTTGGAGGATTTTTCACATGTGAATGAAGGTGAGCAAATTTGGGAAGAGTTTTCGGATGAACAATTGATGACATTAGATATCTCTCAAGTGCCATGGTATGTAGACATTGTGAATTTGATAGTAAGTGGCGACTATCCCCCGGGTGCAAGCACCCAACAAAAGAAAAAACTCAATCATGATGCCAAGTTCTACATTTGGGATGAAGCATTTTGTTCAAGTAAGGCGTAGAACGGGTAGTGCGAAGGTGCATTCCAGAATCTGAGGTTCACAAAATGCTCGAAAGTTGTCATGCTAGCCCATATGGAGGTCACCATCGAGGAGAGTGAACTGCTCATAAGGTACTCCAATCTGATTTCTTTTGGCCCTCGTTATTTAAAGATTCTATTGCTTTTGTGAAGGGTTGTGATAAATGCAAAAGGTTGGGTACTATTTCAAGAAGACATGAGATGCCACTAAGTAACATTTTGGAGGTGGAAATCTTTGATGTATGGGGTATTGACTTCATGGGTCCATTCCCACCATCTAGTGGAAACCAATACATTCTTGTGGCTGCAGATTATGTTATCAAATGGGTTGAGGTTGTCGCTCTTCCTTCCAATGATTCAAGGGTGGTGATAAAGTTCATCAAGAAGCACATCTTCACTCGCTTTGGCACTCCAAGGGCAATTATAAGTGATGGAGATAAGCATTTCATTAAGCAACTTGTTAAGAATCTTCTTTCTAAGTATGGGATTCATCATAAGGTCGCTACAGCTTACCATCCTCAAACGAGTGGCTAAGTGGAGGTTTCGAATAGAGAGGTAAAGCAAATTTTATAGAAAATGGTGAATGCGCAAAGGAAAGATTGGTCTGATAAACTAGATGATGCATTATGGGAATATAGGACTGCGTATAAGACACCAATATGGACTTCTCCCTACCACATAGTATTTGGAAAAGCATGTCACCTTCCGGTGGAATTAGAACATCAAGCATATTGGGCAATCAAGATGCTGAGCTTAGACCCCGAGCTAGCCAGTAAAAAGAGAGTGAATCAGTTGCATTAAATTGAGGAGTTTAGGCTCCACGCGTATGAGAATGCCAATCTATACAAAGAAAAGACAAAGAGGTGGCATGACAAGCACATAGTAGCTCGTACATTCAATCTAGGAGATAAGGTACTACTCTTTAACTCTAGACTAAGGTTATTCCCCAGAAAACTAAGGTCGAAGTGGAGTGGTCCTTTTGAAGTGGTCAGAATGACACAACATGGGGTTGTTGAACTTAAAGGTAAGACTAGTCTTACGTTCTTGGTAAATGGGCAAAGGGTGAAACACTATTTTGGTGAGGATTTGGATCGTGATTGGGAAGCTCTTGAGCTAAATGACGAATGATCCAAACTGCGTCATGTCGTGATGTTAAATCAAGCGCTACATGGGAGGCAACCAATGGACAAATTGTAATAGATAGGTAGTTCGTCTTTGAATTCTTGAAATTTTTGTTTTAGCGTCGTTTCAATTCTTAGAAATTAAGTTAGTTATAGCTAGATAGGATTTTCTTTCATTACTTGTACCTTAGCTTGTAATGTCAAAAAAGGAAACAAATAAAATAAATAAATAATAATAATAAAAGGGTCATTCTTTGAGCATGTGTTGTACTTGGTGTAAATTTGTGAACTGTTGCGTCCATGGTGAACTACAAGATCATGATTGAAAATGTTTGGTTGATTTTGAGGTGGGTTGATAAGTTCAAGTGTTGTGAAAATGAGTTGATAGTCTAGAGATTGTTTGAGGACAAACAAAGTTCTAAGTGTGGGGTGATGATCTTAGGCATATGTATATGCCTAAGTTGTCAATATTTTCCCATAAGTCGATTACATTGAAGGATGATCTCTAGTCATTAGCTTAATTTTTTGTGTAACTCATGATGATTGTGCACTTACACACATGATTAGTTATTTCAGGAACTCTCAAGGGAATTGAAGTCAACATGAAGAAAGAGAATGAAAAAACGACTAAGGATGAAGGCCCCAGGGCCAGGCGCACTGCTAGGTGCAAGGCGCCAAGGGCCAACATTCAGAGACGCCTCTCAGGCGCTCTGAGAGGCGCGACGGGCCCGGACGAACAACTCGCTTGGTTACGAAATAGAATGAAATATAAATGCTCGCCAATTAGTCTATTTATCCCCGTACAACGATGTAGTTAGGTAGCTAATTGGGGTAGGCGATGAGAGGTGTATAGCCCAACTCATATAATTAACCCTATAAACCAGTAACTTGACAACTGAAATTAGTTCTATGCCAATAAGATGATATATGATATTCAGTATATGCTGCAGCCCTGGAATTGCTTTTAACTTGCTTGACAGATAATATTAAAGTCATTCACAATTATTTACTTTCATTCAGTGCATAATTAGTAGTAGATAAAAATAAATCATCAACTCTTGAAAAGGTTACTTTCACTTTTATTTGTAGAATTAAGTATTAAATATAAATCGATCATAAGTCCCTTGGGAACGATAAATCGTTTCTTAAAGAACCTATATTACTTGCGCAACCACGTATACTTGCGTGTATAGTGGGGAGCAACAATTTGATATGGGTTCAGTTGTTTCTTCATGTTCAATTTATGATTTAAGGTGAAAAACTCTTATCTAGCTTAACATATCTAGAATTTTTTGCGAGTGATGCCTAGAGTGGAAGAAAGAGTTTATAATTTATTGGTTTATTTCATTGTGTTTGTCTTAGCTTGATAAAGTGGGATGAACTAAGGTTTTAGATTAGTTCTTAATATGATACATGTCGGAGTTTAATAGAACTAGTATGCTATATGATAGTTGATTGATAGATAGCTATTGTAATTATTAATCTAGACTATCCATTGATATTAAACTATTTGTAGCAATAGCATTTACCCACTATGTGAAATTAATGTTCAATCATACACATTGTTAAGGAGTCGATCCTTGTGAGGAGGAGGACTCTTCTCTTGCTGTCAAAAGTTCTTACTCATGGCATATCGTGCGATTGATGATATCATTCTGGACTAGTTTCCATGCATACGCCAACCATACATACCGTTTTCTCGTTCAAGAATTTCATAAGATTAAGGTTTGAAAGGACCGGGTGGCGATGAAGTATGAGTCTTTATTTTATTACTTGTTAAACCTCCTTGTTCTCTTTAACAATCTCTTAATCTCTATTTAATTGATAATCTACATTTATCAAATTTACTTTTATACCTAAATCAATTAATCAAATATACAAAAGTCTAGTACGTGAGCTTACTTGGTAAGTTAAATTCTTGACTATCATTCCTTGTGAGACTCAACCCTAAATCCTTGTTGGATTTTATATTTGTAACGACCACCTACACATTAAATTATAAGGTGTGTAGTTGAGCGTTATCAACACTAAGCATATTTTTTATCGTTTACTCAATGATTTTTTATGAGAATGAAAGGTTATATATTTGTACTAGATAATTAAAAAAAGTGCTCTGATATATTCGTAACACATATATGGAAAAATGTCCTCAATGTCTAATTATTTCCTAATCTAATAATATTTTGATTATTTGCAGCTATGAAGGCTAAAGGACAAGACAATGATGAATGTTAGAAAGAATGGTTTAAAATATAAAAATAAGTATAAACCCACATTGTTGATCGTCTAACAAGAAGGGCGGATGATGTCACTCCTCCAGAGACTCCTCATGAGAGCACTCCACATGCATAGCCTATCAGGGGGACCTTGCTCCCATACTCTTTTATTTTATTTTCGCATTGAGGACACTGTTGTTTACATTTTGGTGGGGTGAGAGCACTTGTGCCAGTATTCTCTTTTTTTTATTGTATTTTGGCATTTTGTTACTTTCAGTTTTTGTAGATCTCATGGTAGCTTGGGATTGAGGAATTAAGCTCTCCTAAGGTTAGCTTGAACTTGCATTGGTTAGATGCTTTTCATGGTAGCTTGCATTAGCATAGACATGGTAGCCTAGGATTGAGGGTCTATGCTCTCCTATGGGTAGCTTGAACTAGGAGGGTTAGAATGCTCTTCCTGGTAGCTTGATTTGGTTAGGCCAAGACCATTTCATGGTAGCTTAGGATTGAGACACCATACTCTCGTAAGGATAGCTTATGGTTGAGGATTCATACTCCCCTAAGGATAGCTTGCATCTTATTGAATTATTGCCTGATGGCTAGGTTGGTATACTTGTATCCTTCCTTTGATAGCTTGGATTGTACGATATGATGTTTTCCATGGTAGTAGGTCTTGGTAGTATGTTATTCTTGATAGACTAGAATGAAAGATAGTTAACATTGAGTAAGTTAGCCTAAAGGAGTAGTTAGTGTGAATGGTAGTATGGGATGCCATTCATACATGGCACAAGTATGACTTGAAGGTACTTACGAAATGTCCTCTTAAGTGAAGTATGCCTAGCTTGGATAGTTTCTATAGTTGCCTTCCATGATATGATTGACTTAAGATGATAGTTCCTTGTCAAATATGACAGTAGGTCACAAGTGTGCCTTGAGGTTACTTAGGGGTTTAGTGCTCTTATGTCATGAAAACCTAGGTCTTGGCTATGAAGGTGGACTATGACCAAGAATGACCAAAGAGAGGTACTTATCTTAGGTAGTATTATGGGTTGCTATCTTGGCCTTGCACAAGTATACTTGAAGGTGGCTTGTGAAGTAGTTCACTTGTATGAAATACTAATGGTTGAAGTATGAACCTATGTATGTCTTATGTTGACTTGTTATGATGTGGTACTTATGTTGGAATTATGTTATGATTATGTTATTGTCTCTCATGATTATGTCTTATGTTGACTAACTATTTTGAGATGTTTTATGTTGGTATGTTAGCTTTCATACTTGGTACATTCTTTACTAACACATATTGCCTACATTCTAATCAAATGTAAGATGTTGGAGATTGAGTGCTTTGGAGGCTAGGTTTCTAAGGCTTTTGAAGACTTGAAGATTTGGTGCGTCCTCATAGCTTCGAGGACAAACCCCTATGTTCCTTTTTATGTGTTTTCCTTATGTTTCAGACTTTGTATGGGCTGCGTCCCAATGACTTTTATTCATGTTATTCATAGATGGTTTTGAGACATAAACTTAGTAATGACTTCCGCTTTTATGAAATGTTTTCGTTTGAACGATTTAAAGAAAGTTTTAAAATTCCCTTCTTTTTTATGATCTTATGTTATGACAATGCTAAGGTCTTGTCTGTGACCCCTTCGGGGTCAAGTACGCCGGTCACGTCTAGGGGGTGCTCTCGGGGCGTGACACTTCCATTCATTATTGATCAAGCAGTTGGAGACCCAAATAGGTCATATCTTGTCTTATTTAAACCTGAGACAGCAATGGGGTTTGCCTAGTGATACTATGGCTATCCCTAAGAATAAGGTTTGAGTTTGGACTTGCATTTTACCACAACGTTAACTAAGGTGCTGCTTGGGAGGCAACCCAAGTTTTTATTTACTTTCTTTTTGAATTGAAAAAATGGTGTGTTGATTGTGCAGGTCAAAGTGTAGAAGGTGTTTGAAAAGTGTAGGATGGTGAGCTAAAAGTCCAGTCGGCGAGCCCGACTTGGATCGCTGTTGGACTCAAGACAATTTGAAATTGGAGTCTGTAAAACTTGACGAGCCCAGGATCAACTTGGCGAATCGCCGACCAGGTCGTCGATCACGACCTAGTCCGCCGTTTGGACCCCCACATTAATGGAGGTCCTATAAAAATCAGTGAGGTAGGTGCCCACTCAGCATGTCGCCCAGTGGGTCGGCGAGCTAAACTAATTTCACCGAATGGGCGAGAACTGGACGGTTTTTAAAGGTCAAAGGTTTAAACTTCAAAACTCTTTCAGTTTCCCTCACTTTTGAACTTCCCAAACTCACACCCGCACTTTAGTATTTCATATTTTTGTGTTTTTATCATATTTGAGTCGTTGATTGTGTGCTCGGTAGTTGGAATCTTTGCCGCCTAGCTTTTTAAATACTGATTATTCGGCATCTAAGGTTGGTTTTCCGAACCCCAAATTCATTTTTAGCAATTTGTACTCATTTGCAATGATTTTATCTTAGTGATGTGTGTTGGACCTATCTAATCATAATTGCATGTGTATGCCTAATTTAACTTGAATATCGTGCCTAAAATGCCTTTAATGTTGATTTCCTGAGATATTGTGCCTTAAAATTGGTTAAATATTGTGGGGTTGTGCTCGCATGTTGTTGGGTCTAGTCGGGTGAAGTCTAAGTAGCTCGCATTTGTGCCAAATGACGTATTTTGCCCAATGATGGAGCGGTTAACATCATTCTTAAGGGCAAAAGTTGTCCAATGGTCAAAATTGGCCAAACCGGGAGAAGTCTGAGTATCCCGGGGGCATGGGTGCAATGGGTCTTAGTTTAATTTTATGGGTGCATGTTTTGATTTTGTTTCCAAGGGTTGCGGGGTTGAATTTGAGGGTTTAGGTTGAAAGTAGACACGTTGGGTCGTTTGGTGAGCTGGGTCGAGCTCGCTGAACCACTTGGCGGTTTGCCAAAGTTCCCCATTTCGCCTTTAATTTCTTGCTAAATGTGAAGTTTGGTGCTGTAAATTTCGGCGAGAAGTCTGAGGTCGCTGAATGTACTCGGAGACTTGCTGAAAGTCCATTTTGATCGCCTAGTTCTTGCTCGCCGAATGCTGTCAGTGATTCGCCGAAAGACCTTCCCATCACCGACATGCCAAATATTTTTGAGCTAATCCTTTTGGCGAGTACGACCTAGCTCGCCAAAGAGATTCGACGACTCGCCGACCGGTTCGGCGAGTTTATCTGCAATTTATTTTCTGTGCTTTTGCATGAATTATTTCTAACTCTTTTCTTGATGTTTTGCAAATATGGCAAAGACGAAAATAGACATGCCACTCCGAAAAAGAGTAAAAGGTATTGTGATCAACGAAGGGGGAGCAAACCCTCCAAAAATGGAAGGCAAGAGCCTCCAAAGGGAGGCTCTTCAAAGGAAAAAGGCCCGTATCTGAGGCTCCAGAGCACAAATCCAATAGTGAGGGTCCCTATACAACATTCTCTGAGCCAGAGGACAACCAGCCTTTACAGTCCCGACTGGCTGAGATCCGTGTTAGATCTCGCCCTGACTCAACTAGAGTCCCTTCAGCTTCCACCCCAGCAGGTTCAGTGCCAACTCCGACACCTTATGTGGCTCAATTGACACCAGTAGTACCTCCTCCCAGGCTTCTCAAAAGACTGAAAGCCGATGGATTGTGAACTATTTTTAAGGAGAAGCTACTTTCGATAGAAGGCTTAGAGGGCAGATACTCTGAGATGAGGGAGACACTTCAATACCATCATTGCGAGCAGTTCACCAGGCCCTGAGATCCCTACATTCCTACATGGGTCCGGGAGTTCTACTCTACATATGGTGACCTGGTCCCTAAAAACAAGAAGAAGGCCAGTGAGTTCAGACCGGTGGGGTCCATTATGGTACAAGGGACAGTGGTGTATTGTAGCCGTGATCACATCAATGCGATACTTGACAGGGTCAGACTTTGACTACCCTAACCTAGCTACCACTACAACATCATTGGATGAGCTTAAGGGCTGGCTGGCGCCCCTCATTTCAGACACCACCCTGAGGTGGATAGAGGTAGGACCCTCGATTGAGAAGAGGGACTTGAATGTAGCTGCACATTATTGGTTTGGATTCATCAACAGCTCTATTATGCTCTCTCAAAATGAGTCCGTTCTCCGTCATCCTAAGGCGGCCTGCCTTTGGTCGATTATTTCTAAGTAAAGCGTTTACATGGGGCTTATTATTGAGCAGTAGATGGACATGAGGGCCAAGAAGAGGAAGACCTCACTTTCATACCCGATACTGATCACAAAGTTGTTCCGGCGTGCTGGAGTCCCCCGATATATTGCTAGAGACATTGAGGTTACCCCCTCCTCCTCCACAGACATCATACGTATAGAGGCTAAATACACTCGGGAGAAGGTCGACAGGAGGAGAGCAGGCCCGGTAGATACATCTCTGGAGGTGGACATTAAATCGATACCTGCAGAGGCATTTTTGCCTACTCCGGCCTCCGGGCCTTCAGGTACATCTACTCCGAATTCTTCTTCTTCAGAGGCTCCAGGTGCCTCTACCTCTGCCCAGCCTGCCAGGATCACTCATGCTATAATCCTCAAAATAGGGCACCTGCCCCATTTAGCTGATGTGAGAGCAACTCGACTTGAGAGATCCATTCCATGGATGATCAAGAGTGCCATCCTTGATGAACTTACCCCCCTCCGGACTTCCATTGACACTCTCATTGAGAGAGTTGAGGTTTGTGAGAGCAGACAGGGAGAGACCTTCGAGGTTACAACTTTGAATGCCAAAGTAGTAGATCTGAGGAAGTATGTAGACTATCTAAAGTCTACTGACTTCACTTCACTACTGGAGGCTGCAGATGATGTGGACGCGCCTAAGACTTCAGATATTTCTCCGGCTACCACCGAAGATGTACATAGGGATGGCACATCAGCTGATGAGTCAGAGACATAGACCGACGAGGAGAAGATAGAGATGAGGGAGGAGAGCACATATGAAGATTTGACAGATCTTGAGGAGACAATTGTACATTCGATGATCCAGACATCGCTGACAGAGACGTAAATGGCAGCTCCTAGTGGACCCACTACTTCTGAGTTGACTCCGGGCATTTATGCCCCAGTTTAGAGCACTACACTAGGCATTGATGCCTATATAGATAGAGCGACTATTTAGATAGGATCCCTTTTCATCACCCTCTCTGTGTTATTTTATTTCTTGCATTTGAGGACTAATAGATTTTGTTTGTGGTGGGGTGAGGACTACCTTTTGTGATTATTTCTTTGTTCGTACATTGGGTTTTATGCTATATATTATGTTTTGGCACTGTTTTGGGGATGATTGAACTTGTGGCTCCTTGTGTTAATTGTAAATGATTTTGGACCCTTCTGAAAAATTTTGTGCCACCTCTTGTTTGTGTTTGAATGTGATTGTTCTCTTTCAAATTTGAGTATCGGTCTTGATCAATACCGATGACTTGAATAGTGCTCATAATTGAACAAAATTGAATATGCGGATACAGTGAGGCCAAATGAATTTGTGTATTTTTAAATCTCGTTGTGACTAGCCAATTATCAAATTGAGTCTCTTGTGATGAACATTGCACACTAGCGAAAGTGTGGAGTCTTGTTTGACATTGGTTTCAATGCCTTGTGTGATGAGCTTACCGTGAACCATGTGTGATGACACCTAGAATTTGCCCCGTTGGTCCGATTGACTTAAGTCATGCAATCTCTTGAAATGATCTTAGGCAACTTTAAAGAGTGAAACAATTTGACATTATACATCTTTTGTGGCCTACCTTGTGAGTGTGTGAACTTTTCTTGAACCCATTTTGAGCCTTAACCTTTCCTTGGAAGAAACTTAATGAATATGTGACCTTTCTTTATCCCTTCACCCATAATCCTCATGAGATGTGGTTTGTGTGAATAGCCAACTTAGGCCAAAAACCTAAGTTGGGGGTGTGGTGAATAGAGAAGGTAAATCAAGAAGTGCAAAGAAGTCCCCTTTACCCATGGTTTTGAAAGGGATGGAACCCCTCCATAAAAAAAGAAGAAGAAAAGAATGAAAAAGAAAAATAATGATATAGTTGTGGAATAAAGTTGTGAAAACGCAAAAAGAAATAGGGTGTCCAACATTCCGTGGAAAGTGAATAATGGGGTGACCTATGAGCATAAATGAGAATAACAAAGAGAAGGAAATAAAGTGTTGTTCACACCATATTTCACGAGGATAGAAATCACTGAGCCTAAATGGTCATACCTTTACACTTAGCCCCATTATAAATCTTGAAAAGACCTTTTTGATCTTGAGTAAGCTGAAACAAGTGTTGATTGGAAAATACGGGCAAACCTATGGGTGAATCATGAATTGTGTTCATCTTTGTGAGTGTGAGGGTTGATAGTGATTCCGAAGCTATAAATTGTTGAACCATTGTGTGTGAATATGGAATCATTCTTTGTGTGAGGGATTTGAGTACCTTTGTTGAGCTTGAACTTGCATTTGAAGCAGGTATTGTGAGCTAGAGAATCATTGGCAATGGTGAGTCACAACTTGAATCTTTGAGTGCACAATTGATCCTTGCATGAGTAAGTTGAATCTTTTTGTGTGCATTCTTGATTGAATCTTGTGTAGCACTGTTTGAGACATCCTTTTTGAACTGCTGAACTTGAGTTTTAATTGAGCACAAGAAATTTTTTAAGTTGGGGGTGTTGATGAGTCCACAATTTGGATTGAGGAACAAAGCATGGACACTAATGAGCAAAAAGGAACAAGGTAGATAAAAGAATGAAGAAAAGAAGGCCAGATGATCGCCTAACCCATTGGGCGAGTCGTCGAATGGTTATAATCTCACCTAAAGTTCCAGTGTACTGAGACCCGAAGGAGAAAATCAAGTCGGCGATAGAATGAAGCAGTCGGCGCGTCCCCGAACGATTACACGAAGCAATGTTGGATCGCCCAAAGTTACAAAACTTGAGATGCTGAAGACCATAGCGACAAGGGCGATAGAACTGACCAAAGGATCGATCACCGAGTTGATTAGTGATCTTGACTTACTGCACCGAATGGTCCTTCGCAGCATATTCTTTGTGACTATAAATACTTTTTTTAATTCTTAGTTTAGTATCATTTTTTCATATTATAGAATTTTTGAGTAGAGAACTCTAAGTATTGAGACAATATTTTCCTTAGCGTTGAAGAATTGAAGTTTTCCATTTTTGAGAAATTGGAAGTGGGTCATTGAGATTCTTCAATTTGGACCTTTGTAAAGACGAGATTAATCTTACCCAGTTGATGGAAACACAATTTGGTAACGATTTCTATCTTTTTATGATGTCTAGCAAAAACCCTGATTCTTGGGGTGTGATTATGTGATTATGGGTTGATTTAGCTTATGGATCTTGTTAATTGATAGTTTAAATGTTGTTTAAAAGTGATTCAATCAGTAATTGTGGGTTAATTTAAAGGGTTGTAGTTGCAAATGCAACTCTACCTTCATGTTTTTGGCTTGCTCGATAGAGAGGTTTTAAAACCAAGATTACTGATTTGATGGTATGTGGGTATTGGGTTATCATGGTTTCAGCTTGAGAGAGTGAATCCTAAACCATTTTCATACATTTAGCTCGAGAGAGTGAATGGACTAAAGCGGAGGCTATTCTTAAATACTACTTGTTGGTGTTCGGGAGAAACCAACTTGATTCACGGTAAATTGTTCGAGAGAAAGTTTATCTCCACTAAAGTTTTAGCTTAGTCATTGATTTACAACTATTTACTATCAGTTGCAATTACCCATTTGTCTACCTTAGCCTATAATCCAATCACATCCCAAGAACCCGTCTCTTTACTTGTTTATTCATATTATTTGTTGTTGTTGTAGTTGATCATTAAAATCAAAACCCCCTTGTTATTTGAAACTTATGTCACCTCTAATTTGAAGTATGCTTTTATTCGTAAATGTCTTTTCCTGTGATTGACTAGAACATATTTGTACTTGGTTCTTGATTCTCAACCACGTACCACTCCCTGTGGGATTCGACCCTAACTCACTTAGTTGGGTATTATTACTGACTAACGATCGTTGACACTTAGAATTGGATGAAGTTTCCCTGTACGTGAAATCAGGGGAAGCTCACATCTGCGATAAAGACTTATACTACAGTTTGGGAACTCATATCTTCTCGATCGCCTTCTTGATTGTTGCATTGGTTTAGTCAATCCGACCGGCGCACTTGCTTTTGGGTCTACCAAGTAATACCTTGGCCAACCTAAAAAATGAACCTTGAAAGCCTATCCACATCGTGCCACAACTTTAAATAAGGCGCTTCTTGGTAGGCAACCCAATATTTATTTCTTTTATTTATGTTTTTTAAATACTGGGTGTTGAATGTGTAGGTTGAAAAGTTTAAATTTTTGAAGAATGATATTTAGGCGAGCCAAAAGTCCAATCGGTGACTCGCCAAACAAGTTGGCGAGCACGGCTTGGACCGCCGTTGGAACCATCTGGCTTCCAGAGGTTCTGTAAAACTCAGCGGGCTGAAGTACCACTTGGCGGATCACCCAGTGGGGCAGCGAGCTCGACTTACTTCGCCGACTGACGTGCGAACTGAAGATTTTTAAAAGGGCAAACAGTTTTAAATTCAGAAATCTTTTCACTTTCTTACTTATTCAACTTCCGCACTTTCACTCCGATATTAAATAACTCATACTCTCATATTTTAACTCTCATTTTGTTTGGGATCTTTTCTCAGGACGAATTTTGGAATTACTTTGCCTCCTAGCTTTACAAAATTTGGCATAAAAGGTTGGTTTTATGAATCCCAAACTAAATAGTTGGTTGAAATCAAATGTTTTTGATACTTTGTTGTTGATATATGTGGGTAATGTTGTTTTGATCATCATGTGATTGTTGGTTTGCCCATCTTTAAATGAATTCAAAATTAATTGGCTGTAAAATTGTTAATTCCCGTGTTGATAACTAATTAAATTATTGGGTTGTGTTGTGAATGTCGTGGGTCTAGCGGGGTGAAGTTTGAGTACCCTCAAATTTTGCTAATTGTCAAAATTTCTCGATGATAAAGCGGTTTACGTCATTATTAAGGGTAAAAGACATCAATTGGTCAATTTTGGCCAAATCGGGGGAAGTCTTAGCACCCCGAGGGCATGGGTCATATGGGTCTAGTTTTTATTTCTTATTTTTGGTGTTTAATTTTGTCGTCGTGGGATGCAAGCATGATTTTGAAGTTTGGGGCGAAAAATTGGCACCTTAGGCTACTCGACAAGCTGGGTCGAGCTCGCCAAGTTGTTCAGTGGTTTGCCTAACGCCCCCTCCATCGCCCTCTAATTTGCTAAATATGGAGTTTGTGTCCTGTAACTTTCGGCAATATGACTGTGCTTGCCGAAAGTCCTTTCTGATCGCCCTTCTGTGCTCTTATTCTTGAAATTACTCTATAACTTTCGGCGAGCTACTTTTAGTTCACTGATTTGTGTCGCCGATCCGCCGAATGGCCATTGACATCACCGAGCAGCTTTGAATTTTGAGCATTTTTGTTTAGAAACCTTTGGTGAGCTCGACCTGGCTCGCCAAAGTGGTTTGGCGAGTTTTCCTTCACCTATTTTCCTATATATTTTTATCACTTTATCTGACATTTTTCACATTGTTTTGTAGGGATGTCTAGACCAAAAGTAACTTGAAATAGCCAACCTCCCCGGAATTGGGCACGAGGGATAGTAATTAATGAGGAAGCAGATGTTTCCCTGACACCGACTACTAAACTTCCTCAAATGGGAGGCGAAGGCAAGGGAAAGGCACTCGTGGTTGTGATATCTGCGGAGGGGAACTCTGATAGTGAGGGGGTCTATAAAACACACCTCACTACCTCCGACAGTGAATGTGATTTTCAGGTTGACTCTCCGGCTTCTATCTCTGATCCGAAAGATGACTAATTGTTACAGGCCCGGAGAGCGTAGCTACGCTCCAAGTCCCTACATGATCTGACTAGGATTCCGGTGCCTACTCCCCAACTCTAACTCCAGCTCCTCCTCAAACAGTGGCACCACCTATTTAGGGTCCTCCTCCCCGGTCGCTCAATCGACTAAAGGACAACTATTTGAGGACCATTCTAGAAAAAAAGAGATTGTCTACTGACGGTGTGGTTGTAAGGTACCCAGAGGTGTGGAACACTATCAAGTTCCACAAGTTTGAGATATTTACAAAACCTCGAGGCCCCTACATTCCCACTTGAGTACATGAGTTTTATTCGGCTGATGAGGATTCGGTGCCGAAGGGGAAGAAAAAGGCAAGTGCCTTTAAATCGGTGTAATTTGTGGTAGTCCAAGGCAAGAAGGTTAAATGTCGTTGTTCACACATCAATGTTGTCCTGGGTGCTCATTGGACATCATGCACAGTTACACCGATTTAATCCAGAGGAAAACCTTGGAGGACCTTAAGGGGTGGCTGGAACTGCTTCTCTTTTATGTCACCCCGAGGTGGATAGAGGCATGTGCTCCCATAGAGAAGAAGGACTTGAATGTTTCTGCCCGATATTGGTTCGGTTTCATCAGTAGCACCATTATGCCATCCCAGAACGAGTCCATCCTCACACACTCGAAGGCAGTCTGTCTAGGGTCCATTATTGATCGCAAGAAACTAAACCTAGGGCTGCTGATAGAGTAGGAGATCGCAATGAGGGCCAAGCAGAGACATACATCACTCTCATTTTTGGGGCTGATCACTGAGTTGTGCAGACGGGCCCATGTTTCGAGAGATGCAAAGACAGATGTGAAGGTGACACCAACCTTTTCTACTGACATCCGGTGTATTGAGGCTGAGTACATGCGGGATGAAGCTGACAAGAGGAGGGAAGCATCGGTGGATACATCTCGGGAGGTCGATGTTGATATGTTGCTACAGAGGTAATCATGACTCCTCAGGACAGTGGACCCTGAGGTACATCTGGACCTTCTACTTCTGAGACCCCTAGTACATCTGTTGCTCCCCCTCCCACTAGATCTTCTGATGCTGCTGTTTCTGCATCCCGATCCCCTATCACCCAGTCTATGCTTTACAAGGTGGGCCATATGGCCCAATCTGCTGATATTTGTGCCTCCAAGGTAGAGGCCGCTTTGCCTGGGATGATAGAGAGGGCAATTGGTGCTACCTTATCCCCCATTAGGGCTGATATTGAGGTCCATAAGTTGGCCTTGGATGCTCTTACTGTGAGAGTGGAGGAGTGTGAGAACGGACGGGGAGCTACATATGTTGTGACGGCCTTGAAGGCCGATATTTTTGGGTTAAATAGAGATGTGGATGAGTTGAAGTCCACTGACCTGTTGATGTTATTCAATATGGTGGAGATTCCTGAGTTCTCGAGCACAAATATTCCAACATGTTATGATGTGCATCCTGCTACTACCAAGATTGGACTAGAACTAGTGATGTTGATGCTGAGTCCGAAGCTGAGACAGATGAGGAGCAACTTGGTGATCGTGAGGAGACAGTGTACAAGGATTTGGCTGACTTGGAGGGCGATGTGTTTGAGACGGCTAGGCAAGCATCTCTCCAGGACAATTCGATGGTGGGCTGGAGTGGAGCCAAGGTTGATGAGATATCGGGCACTGATGCCCAGACAGAGAGAGTTGCCGATATGCAGACGTCACCACAGGACTGGCCTGGCAAGCGGAACTTTTTACCTCTTTTGCTGTTATATTTTTAGACTGATTCTACTTTTATTTTCATTTGAGGACAATTGCTTATTTTTGTTGGCGGGAGGAGGTATTTCCATACTCACCTCTTTTAGGCTGTTTTTGTGAATATTAGTTTGATTTTGGTTTTAGTTTTGTGAATATTGGAGCTTATTGGTGTTTATGCTCATCCTCTAAGAGAGAGTAGATGCGAATGTTCGGATCGAAGATCTTCGCGAGACAGCCCCAGGGCACCATAGCATGTCGGGAATATCTTGGTTGTTGAATATTGGTTGTTGATAAATTGTGGCTCATTCTTTTAATATAAAGTTGGTTTTGAGAAAATGGTTTTGAACCAAGTTTAAAAATTTGCCGCCTCTTTTGTGTGCGATTATGGTTGTTCTTGTGCAAATTTGAGTGTCGGTTGTGGTCAATACCGATGACTTGAATAGTGCTCTTAATTGAACAAAATGAATGTGCGGCTACGATGAGGCAAACTAAGTTACATAGGCAATATGTGAACTATTAGCATCTCATTATGACTAGCCGATTGTCGAGTAAGTCTCTTGTGATGATCATTGCACTTTAGCTAGAAAGTGTAGAGTCTTGTTTGATAATTGTATCAATGCCTTGTGTGGTGAGGTTTTCTTGAACATTCTGCTTGATGAAATCTAGAATTTACCCCGTTGGTCCGATTGATTGAGTGAAGCAAGCAATTGAAATGATCTTAGGCAAATATTTTGAAAAGTGAACCAAATTTACAATATACCTCTTTGTGGCCAACCTTGTGCAAAATGTGAACCTTGCTTGGCACCTCCTGAGCCTATCCTTTTCTGTGGAAGAAACTTCAACAACTTTGACCTCTTTACCCCATCACCCATAACCTTTATGAAGTATTGATTTGTTTGAATAGCCAACTTAGGAAAAAAGCCTAAGTTGGGAGTGAGGTGAAAAAGATGGAAAGTCAAGAAGTGTAAAAATTCTCCCTTTGATGGATTGTTTTGAAAATGATGGAACCCCTCCAAAGAAAAAAAAAAGAAAAAAAAAGAAAGAAAAGAAAGAGACTTAAAAAGAGAAAAAGTTGTGAAAATAGTAAAAAAAATGGGGTATCCGGTGATTCATGTTTAGTTGAATAATGGGTGGACTATGAACATGTTTGAATGTGAAAGAGAATGAGAAAAAGTGATTTTCAGGCCATACTTCATCAAGGTAGAAGCTACTAAGCCTAAATGACCATACATTTACACTCAACGCCATTATAAGCCTTAAAAAGACCTTTGTGATCTTGAGTGAGCTGAAACAAATGTTGATTGGAAAATAATGGAATACATAGGGGGGGAGTCACACATATTTTCTTCTTTGTGAGTCTGTGAGAGTTGTATGTGATTCCGGGACATTAAATTGTTGAGAAATTATGTGTGAATATCTCATCTTTGTTGTGAGGGCATTTGAATACCTTTGTTAAGCTTGAACTTGCATTTGAAGCAAGCATTGAGAGCTTGAGCACACTTGATAATGGTGAGTCCCAATTCAAAAGTTTGAGTGCACAATTGATCATTGCATGTGTAGTCTGAACCTTTTTGTGTGTGTATTTATGTTGAGTCTTAAGCAACACTGTTTGTAGACATCCTTGTTGAACTGATTGATCTTGAGTTTTACTTGAGGACAAGCAAAAGTTTAAGTTAGGGGTGTTGATGAGTTTGAGATTTCGACTCATTTAGGGTTGTGTTTGATAGTTTAAGTGTCCTCAAATGCCTAATTTATACTCTAAACTGATATTCAAGTGTTGATTTGCAGCATTGAAGGCTAAGTAGCAAGGCAAGGACACTACCGGACAAAAAGAAACGGAAAAGTTGAAGTTGAAGTTGAAGGAAGGAAATCCTAGTAATCGCCAAGACCACCTGGCGAACCGCCGAGTGGCTCTTTAGCTCGCCCAAAGTTCCAGCATCCCAGCCCTCGGGAAGAACCAACTTAGCGGCAAAAATGGGTAGTCGGCGGATCACCAAACGACTCCGCTACAACAACTTTTATTGCATAAAGTCACATGACCTGGAGGTTAAATGCCCAATGTAAATCGGCGATGGATTGGATCAAAAGGCGGATCATTGACTGGGTTGGAGAGGCGCGACTTACTTCGCCCAATGGACTTTAAGGCCAAAAACTGAGCAACTATAAATTGAAATTTAAAATGAAGAGTCAAGAGTTCTGATCCCCAAGTTTGAGAGTTTGAGTTCTCTCTGAGTTTTTGAGTTTCAATTGTAGACTTTGAAGCTTAAATTTGAGGATTTTCAAGTGGGTTTTTGAATTAACTCAATTTGGAGCATCGTAGAGACTTGGAAACTTTTAGCCAGCTCATGGCTAATATAGTTGGTAATTGTTTTTATCTTTTTATGATGTCTAGCTAAAATCTCAATTCTTGGGGTGTGATCATGTGATTATTGACTTAATTAGCTTATTGGTATTGTTACTTACTAATTAAAATTCTAAATTTAAGATGGTTTAATCGATAACTATTTTTTTAATCTATGAATTGTAGTTGCAAATACAATTCTAGCTTAGACTTCTGGGCTTGCTTGAGAAAGAGGTTATAGAATCAAGGCTTTCGATTAATGATTGTAGGTATTGGGTTGATATGGGTTCAGCTCGAGAGAGTGAATCCTAAACTTGATACTACCTATCTAGCTCGAGAGAGTAGATAAATTAATGTTTTGGGGTGTTTATCTTGTTAAGCTTGTTGAGGTTCGAGAGAACCCACGTGAATCGTAGAATTTGTTCGAGAGAAAGGTATTACACCTAGAGTTTACCCTACCCACTAAGATTTAGTAATTCATTAGTAATTTCAACTACCCATATATCAAAATTAGCCTATAATCGTCACATTCTTAGAATTCCTTTCTATATTGTTGTTTCCCTTCTTTTCGTATTTCCTCTAGCTGATAATTGACAAAACAAACCCCCCATCTAACATTTATTGTCACCCATTAGATTTGTCTATATGTTTTTGATAATTTCTATTCCTATAACCGATTAGATCATATTTGTAACTTCATAACTGAATCCGAACTCGTACCGCTCCCTGTGGGTTCAACCCCCAACTCTTCGTTGGGCTTTATAATACTAGATAACGATCGTCTACACCTAGAACTAGAAGAGGTGTAATCTGAGCGTTAATCAAATACCTAGAACAATAAAATGATGTCTTTCCTTCTCCAAAAATATTAGCTTATATGTTTCCAAAAATTTGACTAAGGTTGCACTGCGTGGACCATTTGGCAAAGTTAATTGAGCTTGCCAAACTCGTCGGTGAGTCGCCAACTTCTACTTTTCATTATTTTTTCAGTTATAGTCCAGACCTTCATGTTTTGATTGTGTTTGGCTCATTCGATTTCTCCAAACTGATCGGCGAGTCACCAATTACTTCTTTCAATCATCAAGTTGGCTTGTGTTTCTGAGAAGAACTCTCAGATCTTTTTGGTGAGCTTAGTGACCTCACCAAACTGATTAGCAAGTTGCTAAATGTTCTTTTCCATCGCCGAGTTGACTTGTGTTTCTGAGCAGAACTCTATGATCTTTTTTGCGAGTTGGGACTTGTTCGGTGAGTCATCTAGTGACTTTGGTGAGCTTCAGGTTCACTAATTTCTTCACTTTTTCAATTACTAGACTTCTTTTTGGTTTGATTTGTCCTTTCTTTGTTTTTGATCTCTCATAGATGAATTTCAAGCAATTTTACATTAGAATGGATATAAAAAGACATTGAGGACTTGACTTGATGAACTAGAGACCTAAAATGACTACAAAATCTCTACTCATCAACACCCCCAACTTAAACATTTACTTTTCCTTCGATAAATCATGAGATCAATTAGTTCAACAAAAATATCTTCAAATAGTGCTTTTTGAGAGCTAACATGACAGTTTTATCACAAGGTTAATTTCAAGAGATGCAACTTCCAATTTGTAACACCTTGCAAATTTAAAACATGACTTGGAAAGAAAAGTTGCATTTTGGGCTACAAGTCCGTTTTTATGGGGCTTGTTATGGTCCTTGGAAGGCAACTGTAGGAAGAGGTCCTAGAAAGAGAATATTAAGAATTTCTAAATTTTTCCTATGGACCACCATGACGGACCATAAAAGGGTTTACGTCCTGTAGGAAGTGGTCGTAGAAGGGGTCCCAGACTTTAGTCAAAATTTGATTAATTTTGGGTTCTATGGTTGGTATCTGCAACCCGTTGAAAGTCTTATGGACCGTAGTAACTGATCGTGGAAATTGATTAACTCTTTAGGCCTCCAATACCTTGGTCTACAGAAGACCAATATTACCGTAGAAGTTCTTATGGATGGTCACTCCCATAGTTTTTAAGTTAGTGTCATTTGGGTCTATTCCTACCCTTTTAACTCATAAACTGCATCGTTTTGACCCTATAACTAATCCCTATAACTTATTTTACTCTTAAGAATCTTCTCATTCCCTCCCATTAAAAAAACTCAAAAAAATTATCTCAAGGTTTTCTCTCTAATTCTCTCTCCAGGCTCCCAAGGAAAAGTTAGGGTATCTTAAATCTTCAGGATTTGCTTCCATCTTTAGAGCTTTGTTTAGCAAGGTATGTGGGAACTTCACCAATTGATTTATTTCATCCATTGGGTACCAAAAGATACTCAATACTCATTTTGAATTTCACCAAATTTCTAGGCTTTTACATGTTTCTTAATGGGCTCAATTAGTTATGGAAAAATTAAATCTGTATGTTTTATTATTCATGAAACTTGTATTATATGTTCTTTATAAATTTAATACGAACCCATGCCATAAAGCTTATGAACTAGATAGTGATTGTAGATTATTCTTTAAGATCATGCATGGAATGTTGAATCGAAAGATGTATTCATCTACTGTGCTTTTAAGAATTCTTTACATGAACCCATAATTTTTATGAATGATTGATTATGAAATCAAGCCTTGATAGCATGAATTCTTTGTGAATTGAAAGGATTAAGACTGAAAGGATACTTTTGAATAAGTGTCAACATGTTTTTGATGAACTAGGTTACTTTCGATTGAAGTATTCTTAATATGAAATATGATCAGGATTTAGATATTTGGAAGAGTATCTTTATGAATAAGTTATGAAATCATGACAATGTAAGGATCTTCTTTTAAGCATAGTGCATGAAATTTGTGGGGAGTTGTACTTAGAATCGAGTAGACTTGTGACGATTACCCATGTACCATAAGCTACCTTCCACCATAGGTATAGGCCGATTGTTCATGAACTAAAGAGAATAGAGGGGAGAACCTAAGTTTATGAATGCTTAGGGTCTTGAGAGGGACTAGTGACGAGTACCCAAGTCTGGAAATAATGATCATTTGTGTCATATGAAGATATATTGGGCTAATTTCGATGGGGTAGTTGATGAGTCCACGATTTGGAATCATTTATTGCTTTATTTGGATAGATTTAGTGTCCTCTAATGCTCATTTTGTGCCAATAACTGATGTAAAATCCTTGATTTGCAGGTATTTGGATTGAGGAGCAAAGCATGTACACTAATTTGAAAAAAAGGAACGAAGTGAGTTGAAAGAAGGAAGATATGAAGGTCTGGTGATCGCCAAGTTCCTTTGGCTAGTCGCCGAATGGCCATCATCTTGCCTAAAGTTCCAGTGTGCCAAGCCCTGAAGGAGAAAATCAAGTTGGCGATAGAAATGAGCAGTCGGCATGTCGCCGAGTGGTTCCGCGATGAAGTGTTGGATCGCCCAAAGTTACAGAACTTAAAGATGTTGAAGGCCAAAGCAAAGAGGCGATGGAATGGACGAAAGGGCGGATAGCCGAGTTGATCGGTGAGCCCGACTTACTACGCCGATTGGTACTTCGCAACATATTTTTGGCGACTATAAATACATTTTCAAACATTATGTTTAGTATCAAATTTTATTCTGAATATTCATTAGAGTAATTTTTGACGTAGACTAAGTTTACCTTAGCTTAGAAGAATTGAAGTTTTCTATTTTTAATAAATTGGAAGTGATTTTTTGAGATTCTTCAATTTGGACCTTTGCAAAGACGAAATTAATCTTACCAAGTTGATGGAAACACAATTTGGTAATGATTTCTATCTTTTTATGAAGTCTAGCTAAAACCCCAATTCTTGGGGTGTGATTATGGGCTGATTTAGCTTATGGGTATTGCTAATTATTAGTGTAAATGTTGGTTAGAGGTGATTTCAATCATTAATTATGGTTAAAACTAAAGGTTTGTAGTTTCAAATGCAGTTCTACCTTTGTGTTTTTGGCTTGCTCGAGAGAGAGGTTTTAAAACCAAGATTATTGATTGATGGTCTATGGGTATTGGGTTGTCATGGGTTCAGCTCGAGAGAGTGAATCCTAAATCCTTTTCCACAAATTTAGCTCGAGAGAGTGAATGGACTATGGCGTAGGCTATTCTTATTTGGTTGATTGTTGGTGTTTGAGAGAAACCGACGTGATTTGGGGTAAATTATTCGAGAGAAAGTTTACCTTTTCTATAGTCTATCCTATTCACTAATTTATAGCTATTTACTAACAGTCGCAATTACCCATTTGTCTATATTAGCCTATTATCAAATAACATCCCAAGAACTCGTCTCATTACTGTCATGTTTGTGTTATTTGTTGCTGTTGTAGTTGATAATTAAAACCAACACCCCCTGTTATTTGACATTCGTGTCACCCCTGATTTGAAGTATGTTTTTATTCGATAATGTTTATTCCTATGATTGACTTGAGCATATTTACACTTTACTCTTGAATCTTAAACACGTACCACTCCATATGGGATTCGACCCCAACTCATTTAGTTGGGTTATATACTGACTAACGATCGTTGACGCTTAGAATCGAATGAAGTGTCTTCGATAATATTATTCAATAAAAATGGCGCCGCTGCCGGGGAGTGGTGTTGGTTAAGATTCTTTAGTTAAGTTGAATTTTGTTCTTGTTAGTTATAGTTAAATCTACTTATTTTTTAGTTTTGGTTTGCTTGTTTGTGCTTTGAAACAGAGAGTATGAGTGTGAACGAAAGCAATGGTAGCCAAGTGGGCCACCAAGATGATATCGGCAACCTCAATGATGTCAACGAGCCTAATGCTAATGAACCTCATCTTATGGGTGGAATTGGTGTCATTCGCCTACCTCCGGTTGAAGTGAACACTGTGTTCCACATTACTAGCACTATGCTACAACTCTTGCAATTGAAGGGGCTGTTTGGTGGCTTCGCTCATCAGGATCCCCATGAGCATATTAGTAATTTTGTTGATGTTTGCAGGTCGTTCTCCTTCAAGAATATATCCTAAGAGTCGGTCCAGTTGAGGTTGTTCCCATTTTCTCTAATGGGGGAAGCATCTAAGTGGCTGGATGAATTGCCACGAGACTCAATCACTTCATGGGAAGAGCTTGTCACCGCATTTCAAGTGCGATTTTTCCCTCCTTCGAAGATGATGACTCTTCGGGACAACATTCAGAGCTTCAAGCATCTGGAGGGCGAGCCAATTCATGAAACTTGGCTACGATTCAAGAAGTTGGTGCTGCAATGCCCAACTCATGATTTTCCTGACAACGTGATGCTTTAGTACTTTTGCCGAAGCCTTGATTCGATAAATAAGGGTGTTGCTGACCAACTTTCTTTTGGAGGTTTGATGGAACGATCTTATGTGACAGCATCTTAGCTCTTGAATGGCATGAGCATGATCAACCGGGCATGGTACACCCACGAAGACCAGGTCTCTCCCCTCACTTTCAAATTGACCAAGGAGCAGATAGAGAAAGACCAAGAGAGGGATCCGAATATGGCCAAGATCATGACCCAACTTGACATTTTGTTTAAAAATGTCATGGGAACTGGTTCTAGGAGTGTCAATGTCGTGGGTGTTGGGTGTGTGAACCCCGAAGAGGCCAAGTTTGAAGCATTGTACAACGAGGAGGTGAATTTCCTTGCCAACCAAGGAGGTATTTATCGTGCAAACTACCCAGGGTAGGGTGGTAACCAAGGTTGGAGGAGGGATGAAGGTTGGAGAGATCGTGATAGAGAATGGAGGGATCAAAATCCTTTTGGAAAGAAAGAGATGGGGAGAAGGACAGGTACATTCTTCCCCACAAGCGCCAAAAGCCAAAGGATTCTGAGGGAGGCCGGTCAGAGGATATGCTTTCTCGTATCCTCAACAAGGTTTAGGGGTCCGACAAGATTTTGAAAGAGATGAAGGAAGATGTGTCGACCCTTAGCTAGATGGTTACCTCCCATTCCGTCTCTATCAAACAGTTGGAGACTCATATGGGTCATATCTCATCCCATTTAAACCTGAGATAACAAGGGGCTTGCCTAGTAAAACTATGGCCAACCCCAAGAATGAGATTTGAGTGTGGACTTGTGTCGTGCCACAACGTTAACTAAGGCACTACTTGGGAGGCAACCCAAGTTTTATTTTCTTTCTTTTTTATTTTGAAATAATGGTGTGTTGATGGTGCAGGTTAAAGTCTGGAATGTGTTTGATAAGTGAAGATTGGCGAGTAAAATATTCAGTGGGTGATTCGCCAAAGAGGTCGGAAAGCCCGACTTGGACCGTTGTTGGACACAAGACATTTTGAAATTGGAGTCTGTAAAACTCGGCGAGCCCAGGAGCAAATTGACGAATCACGGACCAGCTCGGCGATCATAATTTTGTCCGCCGTTATGACCCTTACATTGACGGAGGTCCTGTAAATCTTGGTTAGGTAAGTGTCCACTTGGCGTGTCGCTAAGTGGGTTCGCGAGAAATACTTATGTCATTGAATGGGCGAGAACTGGACAGTTTTTAAAGGCTAAAAGTTCAAAATCTTTCACATTCCCTCACTTTTCAACTTTCCAAACTCACACCGCACTATAGTTTCCCATTTTCTTGTCTTTTTATCTCGTATTAGTCTTTAATTGTGTGTTCAGAGTTAGATTCTTTCCCGCCTAGCTTTACAACTTGATTATTCGGCTTCTAAGGTTGGTTTTCCGAACCCCGAATTTATATTTAGCAATTTTTATTCATTTGCAATTGGCTTTATGTTAGTAAAGTGTGTTGGGCCTCTCTGATCGTAATTGTATGCTTGTGTGCCTATTTTTATTTTAATATCGTGCCTATAATGCCTTTATTATTAATTTCCTAAATTTTTGTACCTTAAAATGGATTAAAATTATGGGGTGTTGCTAAAATATTGTTGGGTCTAGTCGGGTGAAGTCTAAGTAACCCGCATTTGTGACAAATGACGTAATTTGCCCAATGATAGAGCAGTTTACGTCATTTATAAGGGAAAAAGTCATCAAATGGCCAAATTTGGCCAAACTGGGAGAAGTTTGAGTATCCCGGGGCCATAGGTGTAATGGGTCTAGAACTAATTGAATGGGTACATGTTTTGATTTTTTTTTCTAGGGCTGCAGGGTGGGATTTTAAAGTTGGGGTGAAAAGTAGGCACGTTGGGCCGTTTGGCGAGCTGGGTCGAGCTCACCGAATCCCTCTTCTTGCCTTTAACTTTATGCTAAATCTTGAGTTTGGTTCTATAACTTTTGACGAGAAGCCTGAGTTTGCCGAGTGCACTCGGCGACTCACCCAAAGTCCTTCTGGATTGCCATTTCTGTCCCCTAAACCCTAAACTGTACTGTAACTTGCGGCGGGCTAAGTCCTTACTCGCCGAATGCAGTTGACGATTCGCCAAAAGGCCCCTCTCATTGCCGACATGCCAGATTTTCTTAAATATTTTGAGCCAATCCTTTCGGCGAGCCCGATCTGGCTCGCCAAAGTGATTCGACGACTCACTAATCAGTTCGGTGAGATTTTTCTAGGCATTTGCTTGAACCGTTTCTAATTCTTTTAGATGTTTTTGCAGACATGGCTAGATCAAAAGTGGTTGGTAGAGACATGCTGACCCGCAAGAGGGCAAATGGAATAACACATTGAGAATGCAACTGCATCCAGGGCTAAGGCTGCAAAACTACCCACAATAGGTGGGAAGGGAAAGTGCAAAAGCAAGGCTCCTGCACCTGCATCACCGGAGGCCAGCTCCGACAGTGATGGCATTTATGCCACTCACCTCACCACTTCTGAGAGTGAGGGTGAGCATTAGGAGCATCAATCTGCAATTTCTGAGTTTGAAGATTAGCTACTAGCAACCCAAAGAGCGGAGCTGCGTTCCAAGAGGCTGAATGAATGATCCATCTAGCATCAAGACCCCTCAGTCCTGTACTTCTCCTCCTGCTCCAGCACATGTCATGGTCATATCACCACCGGTATAGGGTCCTCTTGCCCTATCTATGATTAACTAAAGACTGAGGGATTGAGGACAATCATTGAAGAAAAGAGGCTCTCTACTGATGGGGTGATAGACAGATACCCCAACATATGGTGCACCATAAATGCCCAAAAATTTGAGACCTTCACAAAACCCCGGGTTTCCTATATTTTGAATTGGGTCTTGGAATTCTACACCGCTTACAGAGCCCTAGTGCCGCAAGGGAAAAAGGTGGCTACTAAATTCAAGCATGTTGATTATGTAACCGTTCAGGGCAAGAAAATGTGTTGTGACAGCACTAACATAAATGCGGTATTTGACTGCACCAAAAATATTGCAGAAGCTCACCAGTATAGGATAAAAACTAAGTCCTTTGAGAACATGAAAAGCTGGCTAGACCCTCTCATATGTGATGGCACTTCGAGGTGGTTGGAGGAATGGGCTCCGATAGAAAAGAAGGACCTAAATGTAGCTGCGAGGTACTGGTTTGGTTTTATCAGCAACACTATCATGCTATTCCAGAATGAGTCGGTCCTACGCCACACAAAGGTGACTTATCTTGGCTTGATCATTGCACGAGAGTGCATGAATTTTGGTATGATCCAGCAGGAGATGGCCATGAGAGCCAAACAGCGACAAACTTCCCTCCCCTTTCTGATGTTGATCACCGAGTTGTGCAGACGGACTCGGGTACTTAGAGATAACAAGAAGGATGTGGAAGTGATTCCCATATCTTCCACTGACATTCAGATGATTGATGCAGAGTATTTGAATGATGAGGCAGAGAAGAAGAAGGCAACCCTAGTGGACTCTTCCCCGGTTGTGGATTCAGACACATTACTTGCAGAGGCACCTTCACCTACTCTGGCCCCTAGACCTTCAGGTACAACCAATGTTGTCCCTTTTGTTACTTATAGTACCACTACTGCTCCTGTGCCTCCCAGATCTAGTTTTGTTGTTATTGCTGGCAGACCTCCACTCACCCAGGCTGCATTGCTATGGATGGGGCAGCTAGCCCATTCTACGGATCGTCGTGCTGCCAGACTTGAGGCCACCATTCCAGGCATGATTCAGATAGCCCTCGCAGATGTGGTGCCACATTTGAGTGCTACCATTGATGCCCTTGCGGCTAGGATAGTGGTGCGCGAGTGTGGCAAAGGGGCCACTGAAGAGGTGATGAATCTAAAGGCCGCTATTGCTAAGCTGAGGAGACATGTGGACCAGCTGAAATACACCAACATGTCTATGATTTTTAAGACAGTAGAGATCCCAGATGTACCAGTTGAGCCAGATATACCTCCGGATGTTAAAGCTGAGGAGGTAGTTGATCCCGAGTCTGAGGTGAAGATCGATGAGGAGCAACTTGATATTGATGAGAAGGCTTCCGATGAGGGCCTGATGGAGGTTGACGACGCGATGATGGATTCGGTTGTCTGGATTTCCTTGACATATAGCACCATGGCCGAATCGACTACTGATGTGACTTCGGGCACTGATGCCCATGATCATACTTCTATTACACCAGGCATTGATGCCCCAATAGATGGAGCAACTGTTTAGATAGGATTTTCTTTACCTCCCTGTCTATCCCTTCTTTTCTTGATTTCCAGATATTTTTATGCCATTTGAGGATAAATAGCATTTTGTTTATGGTGGGGTGTGGTAATTCCATACCTACCTCTTGTTTTGATGATATTTTCTGTATATATTAGGTTTATGCTATAAATTGTGTTTTGGCACTGTGTTTGCAGATATTTGAGCTTATGGCTCCTTGTTTTCATTGTAAATGATTTTTGACCATTTTTGAAAATCGTGCCACCTCTTGATTGTGTTTGAATGTGGCTGTTCTTTTGCAAATTTGAGTATCAGTCTTGATTAATACCAATGACTTGAATAGTGCTCATGATCGAACAAAAATAAATGTGTGGCAACGATGAGGCCAAATGAAGTTGCATAGGCAATATCTGAACTTTTTGCATCTCGTTGTGACTAGCTGATTATCAAAATTGAGTCTCTTGTGATGAACATTGCACACTAGCAAAAATGTGGAGTCTTGTTTGACATTGGTGTCAATGCCTTGTGTGATGAGGTTACCCTGAACCATGTGTGATGACACCTAGAATTTGCCCCGTTGGTTCGATTGACTAAGTGATGCAAGCTATTGAAATGAGGTTAGGCAGAAATTTTATAGAGTGAAACAATTTGATATTATACCTCTTTTGTGGCTTACCTTCTGAGTATGTGAACTTCTCCTGAACACCTTTCGAGCCTTAGCCTTTCCATGGAAAGAAACTTGATGAAATTGTGACCTTTCTTTATCCCTCCACCCTTACTCCTCATGGAATGTGGCTTGTTTGAATAGTCAACTTAGGCCAAAAGCCTAAGTTGGGGGTGTGGTGAAAAGAGAAAGTAAATCAATAAGTGCAAAAGTTTCCTTTTGACCCATGGTTTTGAGAAAGATGAAACCCCTCCATACAAAAATAAAAAAGAAAGAAAAAAAATAAAAAAGTTTGAAATAAAGTTGCAAAAGAAAATTGGGTGTCCGATATTCCAGGGAAAATGAATAATAGGGTGACTTTTGAGCATTAATGAGAATGATGAAGAAAAAGAAAGAAAGTGTTATTCATACCACATTTCATGAAAAGACCTTTTTGATCTTGAGTGAGCTGAAACAAGTGTTGTGAACTTGTGAATCTTTGGCAACGGTGAGTCCTAACTTCAACCTTTGAGTGGACAATTGATACTTGCATGAGTAAATTGAGTCTTGTTGTGTGCATTCATAATTGAGTCTTGTGTAGCACTGTTTGAGACATCCTTTTTGAACTGCTGAACTTGAGTTTTACTTGAGGACAATCAAAAGTTTAAGTTGGGGGCGTTGATGAGTCCACGATTTGAACTCATTTAGGGATTTATTTGGATAAATTTAGTGTCCTCAAATGTTCATTTGGTGCCAATAACTAATGTAAAATCCTTGATTTCTAGGTATTTGGATTGAGGAACAAAGCATGGACACTAATTTGCAAAAAGAAATGGAGTAAGCTGAAAAAAAGAAGTTATGAAAGACTGGTGATCGCCAAGTCCCTTTGGCGAGTCGCCGCATGGCTACCATCTTGCCTAAAGTTCTAGTGTGCCAAGCCCCGAAGGAGAAAATCAAGTTGACGATAGAAAAGAGCAGTCGGCGTGTCGCCGAGTGGTTCCGTGATCAAGTGTTGGATCGACAAAGTTACAGAACTTAAGGATGCTGAAGGCCAAAACAAAAAGGCGATGGAATGGACCAAAGGGCGGATCACCGAGTTGATCGACGAGCCCGACTTACTGTGCCGTTTGGTCCTTCGCAGCATATTTTTGGCGACTATAAATACATTTTTAAACATTATGTTTAGTATCAAATTTTATTTTGAACATTCATTAGAGTAATTTTTGACATAGAACTCTTTGTATTGAGACTAAGTTTTCCTTAGCTTAGAAGAATTGAAGTTTTCCATTTTTAAGAAATTGTAAGTGGGTCTTTGAGATTCTTCAATTTGGACCTTTGCAAAGACGAAATTAATCTTACCAGTTGATGGAAACACAATTTGGTAACGATTTCTTATCTTTTTATGATGTCTAGCGAAAACCCCAATTCTTGGGTTGTGATTATAGGCTTATTTAGCTTATGGGTATTGCTAATTGTTAGTTTAAATGTTGTTTAGAAGTGATTTCAGTCATTAATTGTTGTTAAAACTAAAGGATTGTAATTCCAAATGCAGTTCTACCTTCGTGTTTTTGTCTTGCTCGATCGAGAGGTTTTAAAACCAAAGATTATTGATTGATGGTCTGTGGGTATTGAGTTGTCATGGGTTCGGCTCGAGAGAGTGAATCCTAAACATTTTCCACACATTCAGCTCGAGAGAGTGAATGGACTAAGACGTAGGTTGTTCTTATTTGCTTACTTGTTCGTGTTCGAGAGAAACCGATTTGATTCAGGGTAAATTATTCGAGAGAAAGTTTACCTCCTCTATAGTCTAGCCTATTCACTAATTTATAGCTATTTACTAACAGTCGCAATTACCCATTTGTCTATATTAGCCTATAATCGAATCACATCCCAAGAACCCGTCTCATTATTGTCATATTTGTGTTATTTGTTGCTGCTCTAGTTGATAATTAAAACCAAACCCCCTCTTTTATTAGACATTCGTGTCACCCCCTGATTTGAGGTATGTTTTTATTCGATAATGTTTATTCCTATAATTGACATGAGCATATTTACACTTTACTCTTGAATGTTAAATACGTCCACTCCCTGTGGGATTCGACCCCAACTCATTTAGTTGGGTTATATACTGACTAACAATCGTTGACGCTTAGAATCAGATGAAGTGTCTTTGATAACGTTATTCAATCAGTAGTACTTTGAACTCTATGATTACCTCTCATGGTTATATGTCGATTAGTAGTCTCTCCCACAAATTAATAATATATGGTTAAAACTAACAACACGATCTCCATAGTTTTGCATTGATCTTATTCTCATATGATCTATGACTCTAGTTATCAAAGTTTGATATTGTTTTACTTGGTCATGGATAATTAAAATTTTCAAACTTATTATGATTTATGCTTACATTTTTATGCATGTTCCCCATATTAAGTACATTCAAAGTTCTAATGCTTATTGTGCCTATATTATTTTAAAATATTAGGTCAGATGCTTCATCACCCAATCATGGCTACATTGGATCTACTAGCGGTACTTGCTAATGGTAAGTCCTCATGGTTTGAGGATTGGATCACACTTTACTAGTCTTTTACTTTTATGTCTTTTCACTTTTATACTTGTTCATGGTTTAGGGGTTGGTCCTAACCACATCTATGTAGTAAAGGCTTATGTCGGACTTAGTGTATCTTCCACATTTCAAGCTTTGTATTAAGGGTTCTCTTATGTTGAAATATTATGATTTAGAATTATTTTGATTTATGATTGATTTCATATTGTACCTCTTTATTCAAAGTGTCATTCCTATGTTAAGTGGTTTGTTTAGAGCTTTTCAGGGTCTTATTTACCATGTCACGTCTAGGGTGTACTTTGAGTCATGACAAACTTGATATTTAGATCCACAAGTTTAGAAAGGTCCTAGAAAGTCTGAAAAGCCGCGTCAAGTAAATTCTTGTTCATGAGTGTGAAATGCACCACATTTATGAATAGGACACTATAAAGCATTTAGGAAACTTCACTTATTTCTTTACTCCAAAGTGGTGCCATAGAGATTATCTCTATAAATGTCTTTGTCTCCTAACCACTGTTCCGTGCTTTTCAAAATATGCCTTTATGAATGAATCCTATAAGAAGGAATGTTGGTGAAAATGTGGAGCCCGAGGTTCCTCAAGTGTTGGTCAACCCTTTCGATGAGAAAGTATGACATGATGAGTTTAGAGCCACTTTCCAAGTGTTGGCTCCAGTTATGATGACCCCAACTAATAGAGAGGTCGTTGCTTCCATGAACCCAATTGTAGGGATGGCAGAAACAAGGGTGTGGGATTTCACTCCAATGAATTCGTCAGAGTTTTATGGTTTTTAAAGTTGAGGAAGGTCCCTAAGAGTTCGTAGAGGAAATCCACAAGATTGTGGATATTATGGGTGCTACACCGGTGCACAAAAGGAGGAATTGGCCTCAAGAGTGTTGCTCATGTCTAGTTCAATAAATGGAAAGAGGGACTGCATTATATGCGGGTCCTCTAGATTGGGTGGAATTCAAAAACACTTTCATCTATAGGTTCTTTCCTTTGGAGATCATAAACCTTTAAGAAGGGAATATGAGTTTCAAGGAGTATGCATTGAAGTTCACTCAATTGTCAAAGTATGCTCTTACTATGGTTGCAAACTTGAGGGTTAAGATTAGAAAGTTTGTTCCGGGAGTATCTAAGATAGTGGTCAAGGAATGCCGCACCTCTCACGTTTGATTATACATTCCTTACAAATAAAAGAAGTAAAACTTAAGGAGAAGGCTAGGGATTCAATGAGGGCAAGGACAGACAATGGTGATTTCTCACATTTGAGGTTTGGTGGAAATAATCATTCTAAAGGTAATGGTTTGAGTGGGAAAACTGTATTCGAGTGTCAGAGGTGTGGGAAGAGTCATCCTGGTGATTGTTTAGCCGGTTCTAGTGCATGTTTTGGTTGTGGAAAGATGAGTCATAACAAAAGTAATTATCCTTCGGGTGGTAGGATTTAGGGAGATTTTCATCGACAGGCTCAACCTTATCCTTCTGTAGGTTCTAGTGGTAGTTAAAAATAAAATAGATTTTATGCTCCTCAGACTCGACAAAATCACGAGGGTTCTCCAATTAGTAAGTGTAGGTCTCTCAGTTTTTTGTAATGCATTGCTTGATTTAAGTTCATTGTTGGCTATGATGTGACTCCATGTATTACTACTATGGTTGAGGTTGATCTTCAAGTACTTGCAATAATTTTTCATCCTTTACTCATAATGATGGTTCCGTGGTTTATAGAATTTGATTTTATGGTTGGTTTGAGGGAAATAGTTTCAGAAAAGGCTAGTGAGGTTTGCTCTAAAGGGGAGATGGTATGCGTCGTAGTTCAGGTTGTGAGTGTTGAGATATTTATATTTGTGGAAGGGTTCTTTTGCTATGGATTGGTAGTTGGGAAGCCGAAGCTGATGTGATGTCCTAGTACCCCTATATTTATAATTAGCTTGAGGCATTAGTTTGTAAAGGTTCATTCTTTTAGATTCATGCGTTTTAGTCACTCTCATGTTTCCATATTCATGCATGTTCATGAAAAATTTATTTTTGAGTTATGATTTAGCTTGGTGGATTTCTCCATGTTTATGTGCATTTTATGTTATTTGAATTCATGTTGGGTTGTTAGATCTCCTTTCCCTACTCTATTCATGCTAGCTTGAGTCTCATTCGAGGATGAATGTTCCCAAGAAGGAGAAATTGTAACACCCCAGAAATTTTAAATTTGAGTTGGAAAGAAAAGTTGCATTTTGAGCTACTGGTCAGTTCTTAAGGGGCATGTCTAATGTCTGTAGAAGCTTCTACGGTCTGTAGAAGGAAACTGTAAGAAGAGTTCTCAGAAATATAATTTTTAGAATTTCTGAAATTTTCCTATGGACAACCAGGATGGTCCGTAGAAGCTTCTACGATCGTAGGAATTGGTCGTAGAAGGGGTCCCAAACTTAGTAAAAATTTAAATATTTTTGGGTTCTATGATTGGTTTTTATGACCCGTAGAAAGTCCTATGGACCGTAGGAACTGATCTTGGAAATTGATTGAATTTACAGGCCTCCAGCACCTTGTGCTACGAATGACCAGGATGACCTCTATGGGCTTTCAGTTAGTCCGTAGATCACTCCGACAGTTTTTCAGTTAGGATCATTTTGCTCTTTTTCTCTCCTTTTAACTCCTAAACTACGACGCTTTGACCTTATAAATAAGTCCTATAACTAGTTTTACTCTTAAAAATCTACCCATTCCCTCCCATTCACCAAAACTCACAATATTCTCTCAAGGGTTTTTCTCTAATTCCTTCTAAACACTCCAAAGGAAAAGTTATTATTTCTTCAAGCTTCAAAGATTTCTCTTCCATCTTTAAGGATTTGTTTAGCAAGCTATGTGGAAACATCACCAATGGATTTCTTTAATCCATTGGGTCCCAAAACATACTCAATCCTTTTGAATTTCACCAAATTTCATGGGGTTTGTATGTTTATTAATGGGTTCAATTGCTTATGGATAAATTCAATTTATATGATTTTATTATGCATGAATTATGTTGTATTATATGTTTTTGATAAATTTCATATGAACCCATGTCATATGCTTTTGATAATGATTATGAACAATATTGTGATTGTGGATTTTACTTTGAGATTAAGATGGAATGTTGAATTGAAAGATGTATGCATTTAATATGCTTTTATGAATAATTTTCATAAACCCATGTTTTGTATGACTGATTGATTATGAAATCAAGCCTTGATATAATGAATTCTTTGTGAATTGAATGGGTTTAGACTAAAAGGATACTTTCGAATAAGTGTCAACATGCTTTTGATGAACTAGGTTTCTTCCGATTAAAGAGTTCCTAGTATGAAATATGATCATGATTTAGATGCTTGGATTAGTGTCTCTATGAAAAAGTTATGAAATCATGATAATGTAATGAGCTACTCTTAAGCATAATGCATAAATTCCATGGGGAGTTGTACGTAGCACCAAGCCGACATGCGGCTATTACTTTTGTCCCATCTATGTGGCACCATAGGTATAGACCAAGTAATCATGAACTAAGCAGAATAAAGGAGAGTAACCAAGGGTCTGAATACTAAGGGTCTTTAGACGGACTAGTGACATGGACCAAAGTCTCAAAGTAATGATCCTTTGTGTCTTGGCAGGATATATTAGTCCTTTTTAGATAGGGTAGTAAATTGAGCTCCATGGTTAGCTCACACGGTTCTAGGTCGGTTAATAGTCTCATCAACACATTAATAACATATGGTTTAAACTTACAACACGATCTCTATAGTTTTATATTGAACTTATTTCTCATGATTTATGACTCTAGCTTATCAAGGTTTGATATTGTTTTACTTGGTCATGCATTATTATTTTTTCAAACTTATCATGATTTATAATTTCATTTTTATGCACGTTCCACATATTTAGTAAATTCAATGAACTGATGCATGTTGTGCCTATATTGTTTTAAAATATAGGGTGTGATGCTTCTCCATCTGATCGTGGCTAGATTGGATTTATCAGCGGTGCTTGTTAATGGTAAGTCCTCATGGTTCAAGGACTGGATCACACATTACTAGTCTGTTACTTTCATGTCAATTCAGTTTCAAACATATTCGTGGTTTAGGGGTTTGTCCTAAACACATATATGTAGTAATGGCTTCTGTCCCACTTAGTGTGTCTTCCATATCTCAAGCTTTGTGTTAAGGTTTCTCTTGTGTTGAGATATTATGATTTATACTTCTTTAACTTTGTGGTTGATTTCATATTGTACTTCTTAGACATAATGAGTGTCATGATTATGTTAGTGGCTTATTTAGGGCCTCCCGGGGCCCTATTCTCCATGTCACATCTAGGGTGTACTTTAGGCCGTGACACAATTATGCACGAAACTCCTCAGGTGATGACTAGCCACTATCAATCAAAGCAACTGCTCACAATGCTCACTAAGATGCAAATCAATGCTCAACAAAATTGTTTAAGTGCCCTCACACCAAGAACGATTCCATGCTCTCACAAATATAATCAAGATAGACTTTTTAGGAATCAACACAATCTCTCACACTCACAAAGAGAAAACCACGTATGCTTCTACCCCATATGCTTGCCTAAATTCTTTAGACAACTAATGAAATGGTTATCGCGTGATTACAAAGGTCTTTCAAGGCTGTTGAAAGGCATGGTAGGATCATTTTTCGTTCATAATGACTCAACCTTTTTGAATTATTTGCATGACCTTAGTTTATTTCCACTTCTTTCCTTAATTCCGACATGAAACTCATCCTACTTTCGATTTCAACATTCTTTTGTTGACTTAGATCAAAAGGAACCCCTCTTATTTAACTAAGCATTGTAATCACAATCTTATTTAACTCACCCCTCTTCTTTCCTCTTTTTTTTATAAATGGAGGTGTTCCATCTTTTTGCCACGATGATAATTAGGATGAGATTCAAAATAAATTCAATACAAATCCTTCTTGTTTCTCTCTTCTCTTTCCTTTCCACACTCCAACTTTTGCATGAGTTGGCTATTTAATCACAATCCAATGCTTCAAGAAGGACTTAGGTGCGAAAGAGAGGTAATGTTTTGCAAAGGTTTAGGTTTGACTGTTCACTTCATTTTAAAAGAATGTTTTAGGCTCAAATGGTGCAAAAATTGGTTCACACACTCACGAGGTGGTCACAACAAACGTTTAGTTGGTAGGCTCGCTCTCAATAATAGTGCCTAAGGTAATTTCCTGCATATACCAATAACAATCAATCAGACCAACAAGAAAAGTTATAGGTATCCACAAAACATGAATTTCAAGTAAACCTAACCACAGATGGCACTCAAACACAATTCCAATCACAACTCTACAACCCTTGCTTGCGTGCAATTATTATTGCAAGTGTTACCATTTGATACTCAACTAGTCAAAACAAGATTCTCAAAACTCATGCAAGGATTATGCACCAAGAATTACCCTATTGAACTTTCACAAATACACACACTTCTCATCAAAAGCACTATTCCAGTCAACGATATTGATCACAATCGGTACTCAAAAGTTCGATGATTAGCATACACAGTTTCAAATTTCAATCCCAATCACCATTCAAAATTTGGAACAACTTAAGACGGCGAGACTAATCACAAAAACACCAATATTATACTAATAATCAAAATAAAGAAGTTATACCTACACCATCATCAAGTCAAAAACACTATACATCCAAAATGAGTAAAAATAAATGTCTCAAAAAATAAATTAGAATCAAAATAATTCAGAACTAGTAAAGCACTATTCCTCCACCAACGAAAATAGATAGTGTCCTCAATGACGGAAATAAATATAAAAGCATATACATATATATAGAGAGAGAGTATAAGAATCCCCCTGTCTACCTAATCACGGGAGAACTCTTGCCCACTGGAGCAACTTCATCCATGTATCAGTGCCCAGTGCATCTCTTGTCTCAATATGTGCTAGAGGGGGAGTCCCACTCGACCCTATCATGGAAGTGTCTCTGATAGAATACTCTGTGGAAGCCTGCACAAGTGTCTCCCCTAGATCCACCAAATCATTATATGGATCAGCCTCACCCTAAGAATTAGTCCTCTCAAGCTCCCCCTTATTAGTCTCAGGAGCATTAGAATCATCATCAACACCATTAGGCCCAACAAGGAGTTGTATGCTCAACATTACTAGGCATATGGGCCAAAGGAACCTCGGTCACAGGGCCCTCATGTATAGTCACCTCTCCCCAGAGCATAGAGATATTCGTAGACTTCAGCTGGTCTATATCCTTTCTCAGCCCAACAATATCAACCTTCAAGGTTGTCACCTCAAAAGAGCGACCCTCGATCTTCTGATGCTCCTCAACCCGAGCAGCAAGGGAATCTAGATAGCCCATAAAAGAAGTCAACAAATAACAGTTTCCTATCATCCCAGTTAGAATAGGGGAATAAGTCTAGAGGCCTTCATATCCGCCGAATGAGCAAGAGTGCAAATCCATTATATCATGGCCTATGTTAAGGGGGGAGGTAGATCGAGGTACAATAGAGGGAGTAGAAGAATATGTACCTAATATATCACCTGTAGGAGCAGGAGGTGTATGATCAACCTTTAGAGACTCTATATAACCCACATAGTAGACATCACATCCTTCTTCCTTAATTCTCCCTCATATCTCAGATAGTCATCCTCAATTCGGCGAATGTCACTAGAAGAATCTAGAGTAATCTCAATATCTATCTTTTTCACAAAAGGAACCCAACCCTCCAACACAAATATGTAATCAATACGGGAAAGGGAAGGGAGGTCTGCTGCTTGTTGGCCCTTAATACGATCTATGGACCAATGATAGAGCCTAGATTAAGTGACTTTCGAGCAATTATAGACCCCAATAAAACAAACTTTGGATGCCAGAAAATAGACTCATTTTTGGATGACATCAAAGAGATACCAATGAAACTAAACCATTATCGGGAGACTCACCGATCGGTTCCATTCGGTCACTAAGCTCTCAGAAAATATTAGAGAGGCCTGCCAAATTTGGGATCAAGCGACGAGCTTAGTGACCTCGCCGAATTAATTCCACAGCTGACAGCATGAGATTCTCCTCATCTAAAACTTCAGAGAAGTGTGCAATCTTTGAGGCCTAAAAGGCAATGTAAGTGGGCGAGCTTGCATGGGGGTCGGAGACTTGCCGACTGTGTAGGATGCTTGCCCTTTTTTCCTAATACATTTAAAGTTCAACTCTAACCTACACACTCAACAAACATTATTGAAAGTGACAAAATGTAAAACTTGGGATGCCTCTTTGTGGAACAACGTGGACACACAACTCAAGAGTTGTCCTAATACACTAGATCAATCATTGCCACATTAGGACACTACTCGAAATAGAGTTTCAACCTTTGACTGTTCACCTTGAATTTTGAGCCATCCTCACTCTCAACTTCAACAGTTTCATTTTCAAAAACACAACCACACTGAAAGGTCTGGACCATTTGGACTTAAGTTTCCCAAAAATAATCTTAACCTCGAGTTATAGAGCAACACCGAATCACCAACTCTAAAATTTCTATGTAGGATCTTGGCATTATTCCACTTCTTCATCCTTTCTTTTTACTGGGTTGAACTTCATAAGTCCTCAAACGGAATGCTTCCATGCACGCAGATCATCAACATACCATTTCGAGACCTCTTCCCATTTCAAGTTTGATTCTGTCAAGGCCCGCAACGCTTTTTGCTCTAGCTCAACAAGAAAATGATACAACTTACTAAATACATGTTGATATTGTGACATGCCAATTAATGTTTTGAAAGACGTTCGATAAGCCAAAAGAGCATCTTCCAATCGCCTAGACCAATCTGTCTGATTAATATTAATTGTTTTCGACAAAATACTATTGATCTCCAAGTTATATACATGGTAAGATGTGACAACCTTATGCTTCACCCCATATTTTTTCAACAATGATTTCAAACAAACAATTGCAAAAGTGAGATCTCCTATCACTAATTATGGCACGTGAAGTGCCAAATCTTGTGAAAGTATACCTCTTGAGGAATTGAATCACCCACCTTCCTTCATATATAGGTAAGGCCACCACCTCTACTCACTTTGAGACATATTCTACAGTGATAAAGATATACGTATTCCCATACGAGCTTACAAACAGACCAACAAATTCGATCCCCCAAACATCAAATGACTCAACATCTAGAATTGGAGTAAGAGAGATCTCTTAACGTTGGGACACATCACCTTATTTTGGATTTGCATACATTATTTGTGAAAGCATTAGCATCTTGGTACAATGAGGGCCAATAGTAGCCACTTTGGAGAACTTTAAGTGCATTAAAAACTGCACCATCATGACCACCAACCGGTGATGCATTGCAAGCTTTAGGAATAACATTCACCTCAACCTCCAGAATACATCTCGAAATAACCCAGTCTACACATTCTTAGAAAATGTAGGGTTCATCCCAAAAGTATTTCTTAACATTAAAGAGGAATCTCTTCCATTGCTACACATTCAGTCCCCTTAGGAAGAATACCACACACAACATAGTTCACAAAATCAGCATACCACGGTGTAGTACCCTTGGGGACCACCGTAACAAATTCATCAGGAAAAGACTCTTTAATGTCCTTCTCCTCGGAACTCATCACATTTGATTCAAGACGAGGAAAGTGGTCTTCCACCTGATTTTCACACCCTTTTCAACCCTTCACTTCAAAGTCAAATTCCTGAAGCAACAATACCTAACATATTAATCTTGATTTTGCCTATTTGTTTTCCATTAAGTATCAAATTGAAGCATGGTTTATATGCACAACCACCTTAGTACCCACAATATGTCACGACCCGGGGCTACCCCCTAGAAGAGACACGACGTACTTCACCCCAAAGGGGTCTCATACAAGCCTCATAGCATTTTCATTGAATACGATACTTAGAAATAGTGCGGAATTTAAAACTTTTCTTTTACAAATCCAACAATCAAAAACATTAAAATCAAGAGGAACTCTATCATCTCACATGGCCATCTAAACAACATACTTGAAACAAAATAGGGTCACGACCCTTTAAAATGGAAGACTAACAAATGTCTATTACATGAAAAGAAAGGAAACATCAACTACTTGTCCTCGATCTATGAGGACATACCACTTAGTCTTGGGGAACTCAAATCCAAGCTTCTCTAGAGAAAACCACTCAAATACCAGAACCTACACTTGTAGTAAACATAGAAGAATAGGTTAGCACAATTAAGTACTAAGTACGATAGCCATGAAAAACATGCTTAAAACAGACATTTTATTTGAAAGTCATGATATATGCCATTTTGATAAAACTTTCATGAACATAAACATAAGAGGCATAGTATAAGACATAATCAACATACAAGTCATTTAACTATATTAGAAACATAATCAACATATAAGTCACTTAATCCACATTAGAACTCAATCACCATATGAACCATTACCTTCACATTAAGCCTTCACCTCAAGTAACCCTCAAGCTATACTTTGTGCAATGTGTGAATAGCGTCCCATACCACTATCCACACCAAGTACCACCTCAAGGTCACCAAATATGAACTTACCATTCAACCTTTGCATCTTCACGCAACACTCATACATAAGAGACATAAACATTACATAAGTCATATCATCACATAAGAACCAACACCTAATACAACTCTAAGTCATACTTGTGCAATGTGCAAGTAGCATCCCATACTACTACTCACACTAAGTACTCCTTTGAAGTGACCATAGGCAAGGCACATTCATATACAATAAGTATTAACAAGGAAGTAACTCATAATATAATCGAAGTATAGCATGCATCATCTCATTTAAGCAAATAAGTCAACATTATTTATTAGCTTCATTACATTAAGAGCACCTTCATTCATTAAACATTAGATCAACATTCTTAATTAACACATCATCATAAGAGCACATTCATTACACTTGACATTATAAAGGAGCACACCACAACCTCTCTCAAAGCCTACTTGTGCAATGCATAGATGGCGTCCCATGCCACCATCCACACTAAGTAGTGCATTATTAAGAAGCCATAGTTCATTAACATTCTTTGTGGGGGTAATACTTAACCGACATAGACCATGTGAGAAATTCATGGAATCCCGGTGTCACCCTCACCGGATAAGGGATTCCTACTTGCCTAAGGTAGGACCATTGTATTTAGCTTAAGTGGATCCACTAGCTAGACCTATGTGGGAACATAGTTTAAGGGATAGGGAGATTGCTACTAGATGCCCCGCCTCAACTCACAGATGAGCATCCATCTAGAGAGATTTCTACTAGGTACCCCGCCTCAACTCCTGGATGAGCACCCATCTCAAGCCATATCCACTCGGTGCTTAGCATTATTCCCCACGGAATACATTACATTCATTACATTAGTTCATTATGGGATAAGAGATTATTACTAGATACCCCGCCTCAACTCCCGGATGAGCATCCATCCCAAACCCAACATTCATTCATTCATTGAAAAGCTCATAGATTCAAAAATGAGAATTTCCTTTCACCTAAGAATCCCCATATTGTGAGAAAGTCTTCTCACAATATGTCATTATCATTCATTAGAGTAAAATTGAGAATAGCTTTTCAATCAACCCATCATCATAATACATTATCTTAGAAACTACATTCATTTTTCATTCAAGTGTGTGTGTATGTGAGAATAGCCTTTCACATATATCATCATCATTCATAAGTGTTAATAGAGGAATAACATTCAATCATAACACAATTACATTCTAAACATGATTATAACACTTTCACTGAGATCACACACATATACTTCACATCATAATTATACATAATCCTTCATGAAATTACCCCTTAGGGCTATGAACCAACATCAACCCATAAATCTAAGATACTACAATATATAAGGTAATTGACATGATTCATCATCCAATTCAATATAAATATAAGCAATTCAACATACTTGCATAATCAACCAATTCCTAATCTCAATTCACCACATAATAATTTGGAGGGAAATATGGGTTCTAGGAAGAAATCATCTTAATTCATCTTTAAATCCACAATTCATTCATAATTCAATGCAATAATACCTTTAGAAATCGTTTTGAATCGAAACCATGCATAGTTTGAAAACCAGGTTTTTGGGGTAACATTGGAGACTTGAAATCAACTTTGAAATTGGCTCCTTGAAAGAAACTAACTCAAGGATGAAGACCACCATACCTTTAATGGAAGAAATCCACGAAAATCCCTTCAAAAACTTGAAGCCTTGACCTTGGAAACTTGATGTCTTCACCTCCAATGGAGGTTTCTAGAGAGAGAACTTTTAAAGGGGAGGGGAGGTTTGTATTTTGGGTTTTGAAATAATGAAGTCTAAAATATGTTTTAATACTTTCAAAACCGTTAAAATACATTAATAAACTAATTAAAACCGTCCCCCAACTAAAATAGACTTCAAAGCAATTTACCAATTAGCCCTCACCTTGGCCAACTTGGACAGAAAATTGGTGCTAACCACAGAACGCCCATCCATAGACCGTGGATGGAACCATGGGCTGTCCTATGCCATCGTGGTTTGTGGATGCTGCTTGGTTTTGGGGGCCATGACCTACGGAGTCCATCCACTAGGCGTGGATGGATCTACGGGGCATGGTCCCCTTCCGTAGGTCACCAAGTTTTGGGCAGCCTTTTGGTTTCAAGGGGTCTTGGGGGTTAGGCTTTAGGGTTCTTCTCAAGGACCCTTAGAGTGGTCCTTCGGGAGTCGTACCTTGCCGTTTAACCCCTAAATGCCTCAACCATAGGTTGGGACAATACTATACCACCTCAAACCTCACAACTACTTCAAGACACAGTAGTTACGCTCTAGTTTAACTTATTCGCTTTATGGGTCATTACATTATCCCCCACTTAGGAACATTCATCCTCGAATGACACTTAAAACACATTAAGGGGTTAACGACTCAAGACTAGAAGCCCTTCATGTATGGAGCTTCATAAACAAATGTACAAAATTAGGATGAAACCTCAAATCCACATCAACAAGCTCAAAGCAAAACAAGAAGGTAGGAACTACTTCTACAAACTCATTATGCAACATACCTTCAACATTTCTCATTACATTGGAGGCATTACCTTCTCCAACTCATATCATACTCATCAACACATAATTAAGAACATTATGTAATTTCTTCATAAAAGCACATTAGGCATGTTCAACATTTACCTCATGAAACATATAGACAACTCATACTAAATGCATATCAACAAGAGGAACATAATTCATATAAACTCATTCTCTCATTTAAACATAAACTCATCAAGAACATGCATAGCACAAGGAGACCATGGAAACACATAATCACACATGACTCCAAAACACGAAACAAGCTACAAGGAACTCTTGGTCTCAAGCTTGAATAAGAATAGAAGGAAAGAGATAAGGATATCGGAGCTCTCAACAACCTTACTATTCAACATACTATCCCCCACTTATAACCCATCTAAGGCTAACATGAAAACAACATAAGAACGTCAATACAACATTCACAACCATAAGGAACTATCACTTACCGGTACCTTCATCCGGATTAGCCCCTTTATCCTTGTTAGCTTAAAGAGTATAGAACCAGTTCCACTTTGGAACATCAAGATCCGGGCAATTAAGAGAAGCTTGTTTGGTCTCTCTCCCTTTTGCTGAGAGTGTTGAACAATCTCTCATCTTATGACCCTTTTTTTTCCACACCCAAAGCACTCATCCGTGCTTCCAAGGCACTTACCCAAATGTTGCTTCCTACACTTGGCACATATAGATCTTTCGAAAGAAGAACCAGTTCCATTCCCTCCTTGAGATTTAGGGTTAGACACCCTATCATTGTTTACCATAGGAGAATCTTGGTTCTAAAACCTCATTTTGGATCTTGGTTGACTTTGTTCATCGGACCTAGACCTCTTCATCTCCCTAATCTTTCTCTCAAGTTTGGACTCCTCGATAGATTGAGCATACACAACAAGTCTAGAAATGTTCATGGAGCATCGCCGTATGACACTCTTCCTTAACTAGGTCGGATACACCGGTCACAACCCTAATCATATCATCTCTAGGATTGTACACGAAAGATTGAACATACTTGGACAATAGGAAAAACTTCAAGGTATACTCCTCCACACTCATGCTACCTTGCCTAAGGTGTATAAACTCCTCCACCTTGACCTCCCTTATCTCACGGGGAAAGTACTTCTCAAGGAACGCTTTCTTAAACTCCTCCCATTCTATAGGACCCGCTCCTATAGTATGCCTATTTCTTTTCCATTGAGTGAACCAAATTGGGTAACATCTTCAATTGGTAGGAAACTAGTTTCGCTTTTTATCTAGAAGTCACCCCATGATTTCACGTATCAGGACACTACTTCCAGTTCAAGTGCCAACGATCGTGAGTTATAACCCAATTAGTGACTTGGGGTCGAGTCCCAAGGGAGCGGTTCAGAATTGAGAATCAATAGAAAAGAAATTTTTTTGTTCAAGTCAATCATAGTTATAAATATTTACGAATAAAAACATGATAAATTGAAAGGTGACACAAGTGTCAATTATCGAAGGAGGGTTTGTAATTAATTATCAACTAAAACGACAACTAAAAACGAAAATACAATTATGGAGATGGGATTTGTGGGATGTGATAGGATTATAAGCCAAAGTAAACAACCGGGTAATTGCTATTGATAGTAAATCGCTGTAAATTGGTAACAAACCTAGACTATAGTGGGGGTAAACTTTGTCTCGAACAATTTACCCTGAATGAAATTGGTTTCTCTCGAACACCAATAAGTGGCAATGAAGCACAACCTTCACCTTAGTCCATTCACTCTCTCAAGCTGAATATGTGGGAGAGGGTTTAGGATTCACTCTCTCGAGTTGAACCCATGACAACCCAATAACCACACACTATCGATTCAGTAGTTTTGGTTTTAAAACCTCTCTCTCGACCAAACCAAAAACATGAAGTTAAAATTATATTTGCAACTACAACCCCATTAAATTCAAACACAACTACTGAGCAAAATCACCTTTAAACAGCGAATAAACAATCAATTTGCAATACCCAACAGTAAATTCAACCCATATTCACATAATCAAACCCCAAGAATTAGGGTTTAAGCTAGACATAGTAAAAAAGATGGAAATTGATACCGAAAAGTGTTTCCATCAATTGTGTACGATTGATATGGTCTTTACAAATGTCTAAGAAGAAGAATCTTCAATACCCACTTCAAATTTCTTCAAAATTTGAATCTTAAAACTCTCCAAGGCTAAGGAAAATTGTCTCCAAAAACCAAGTTTTAAAACTGATTAACTCTAAAAAATGGTTTCTGAATGTAAAAAATGATACTAGACTAAAAATTCAAACAAGTATTTATAGTTGTCAAAAAGTGTGTTGTGAAGGATCACTCGACGCAGTTAGTCGGGATCGCCGATCCACTCGGCAATCCGCCCTCTGGTCTGGTTCATCGCCTTTCTACATTTGCCTTCAGCCAATTCAAGTTCTATAAATTTGGGCGATGACGTACTGCATCACGGAACTGTTCGGCGACTCGCCGACTGCTCGTGTATCTCGCCGACTCGATTTTCTCCTTCAAAGCTTAGCACAATGGAATATTAGGTGAGACCATGGCCATTCAGCGACTCGCCTAAAGGTTTAGGCGATCCTCAGGCCGTCTTTTCTTCGTTCTTTCAGCTGCCTTGTTCCTTTTTGCCCAATAGTGTCCATGCTTTGTCTCTAAATCCAAATACCTGAAACACAAGGATTTTCATCAGTTATTGAGAAAAAATATGCATTCGAGGACACTAAATTTATCAAAATCAATCCCTAAAAGAGTCCAAATTGTGGACTCATCAACACCCCCAACTTAAACTTTTTCTTTTCCTCAAATAAAACTTCAAGTTCAGCAGTTCAAAAAGGATGTTTCAAACCGTGCTACACAAGACTCAATCATGAATGCACATAAAAAGACTCAACTTACTCATGCAATGATCAATTGTACACTCAAAGATTCAAGCTGCGACTCACCATTACCAAAGAATCTCAAGCTCACTATACTTGCTTCAAATTCAAGTTCAAGCTCAACAAAGGTATTCAAATGCCCTCACAAAAAGAATGATTCCATATTCACACACAATGGTTCAATCATTTAAAGTTCTAGAATCAAGATCAACACTAACACTCACAAAGATAAACACAATGTATGATTCTCACCCATAGGTTTGCCCTTATTTTCCAATCGACTTTTGTTTTAGCTCTTTCAAGATCAAAAAGGTTTTTTCAAGGCTTGTAATGGGGCTGAGTGCAAAGGTATGGTCATTTAGGCTTATAGGCTGAAATCCTCATGAAATGTGAAGTGAACAACACCTTCTTTCCTTTTCTTCATAATTTTCATTCAAGCTCAAAAGTCACCTCTTATTCATCTTCCATGGATCATTGGAAACCCCATGTTCTTTGTATTTTTACAAATTTATTACAAAACTTTTTGTTCCTTTTTCTTTTTCAATCTCTTCCTCTTTTTCTCTTCTTTTTTATATGGAGGGGTTCCATTTTTCTCAAAACATGGGCAAAAGGAACTTCTTTTCATTTTCTTGATTTGCCTTCTCTTTTCACCACATCCCCAACTTAGGATTTTGTCCTAAGTTGGCTATTCAAACAAACAACAGATCATGAGGATGATGGGTAATGAAATAATAAGAGGTCACAATGTTTTAAAGTTTCTTCCAAGAAAAGGTCAAGGCTCAAAGGGTGCTCAAAATGAGTTCACACACTCACAAGGTAGGCCATAAAAAGAGGTAAAATGTCAAATTGGTTCACACTCCTTAAAGTTGCCTAAGATCATCTCAAGAAATTGCTTAACTTAGTTAACCGGACTAACGGGGTAAATTTGAGATGTCATCATACATGGTTCACGATAAGCTCATCACACAAGGCATCGACACCACTGTCAAAACAAGACTCCACACTCTAACTAGTGTGCAAAGCTCATCACAAGAGACTTAATTCGGTACTTGGCTAGTAACAACGAGATGCAAAGAATTTACATATTGACTATGAAACTTCATTTGGCCTCATCGTAGCCGCACATTCATGTTTGTTCGATTTTGAGCACTATTCGAGTCATCGGTATTGATCAAACCGATACTGGAATTTGCAAATGAACAGCCACATTCAACACAAACAAGAGGTGGGAAAGATTTTTGGAAGGGTCAAAAATCATTTACAGTTATAAACACAGAGCTACAAGCTCAAACCTTTCGCAAAAAGTAGTGTAAGACACAATTTTAGCTCAAAACTCAAATAGATAACTAAAAGATCAATATTCACAAAAAGAATCACACAAAAGGTGGGCCTCACCCCACCACAAATAAAAGCATTTGTCCTCAAATGCAAGCAAAAATATAATATCCACAAGTCAAAATAAAGAGAGATAGAGAGGGAGGTGAAAAAAGGGATCATGTCTACGTTGTCGCTCCATTTGTCTAGGCATCAGTGCCCGGTGCATCAGTCTGGTCTCCGGCATCAGTGCCCGGGGTTACCTCAGGAGGATAAGTAGTATCAGACCCACCAGGAGCTGCTACAGGTGTATCCACCAAGAATTTCCGCACAGCTGCATAGTATCCCCGGTCCCTCTGGGAATTGTCTTCCTATCAGAATTGGGCTTTTTTCCCTTGCCTTTGTTTCTAAGTAGGGGTTCTTGTCTGCCCTTCTTGGGAGGATTTGACCTTCCTTCATTTATTTTGAAATTCCTTGCTCTTATCTGTCGGGGTGGCATGTTTCTTCCAGTAACATTTGGCCTAGCCATGTCTGCAAAATATTGAGAAAAAGTTAGAAAATGTTCAAGAATCACAGAAAATCAATTGCAGAGAGACTCGCCGAATGGGTTGGCCAGTCGCCGAATAGCTTTGGCGAGCAAGGGTTAGATAGCCGAAATTTATAGTGCACAAAGGATTCAGGGGTGCATACCAAAGGCGATCAAATAAGACTTATAGTGAGTCGCCAAGTGCCATCGGCGACCTCAAGCTTCTGACCGAAAGTTACAGAACCTAACATCAAATGAAACATGCAATTAAAAGCGAGATGGGGACATTCAGCGAACCGCCGAGTAGTTCGGATAATTTGACCCAGCTCGCCAAATGACCCAACGTGCCTACTTTCAACCCAACTTCTCGAATTCAACCCTGCAACCACGAAAAACAAAATCAAAGCAAGCACTAACTTAATTAAAGCAAGACCCATTACCCTGGGATACTCAGACTTCTCCCGGCCAAAATAGGAAACACGCAAGCACAACCCCTCAAAATTTAATCTATTTCAATGCGCCAGATTATAGGATTTCAACTTTCGAAGCAACACAGGCAAGATATTCAAATTAAAATAGGCAATCAAGTGAATTTATCCTAACAGAGATTCCCAAAACACATGAACAAGATAATATAGCTGCAAATGAGTACAAAATTGATAACAAGATCTCGGGGTTTAGACAACCAACCTTTTATGCCAATAACAATAAGATTGAATTGCTAGGCGGTAATCTAATCCAAATCCGAGCACAAATCAATGACCAAAATATGGTGATAAAGCAAGAATATAGAGAATAATGCGCCGATATGAGTTTGTGGAGCTTTAAAGAAAAGGAAAGTGAATGAGTTTGAAAAGTTTAACCTCTTGGCTTTAAAAACCGTCCAATTTTTGCCCATTCGGCGGCATTAGTCTTACTTGCTGATTTGCTCGGCGAAGTGCCGTCAGGATGAATGCACTGTGGATGTAGCTTTTCTTCTGAAGCGTCTTAGTTCGTAGTTACCGAAGTGTAGCATTGAGGTGAGGAGCGCTAGACACTTACCTCGCTGAATTTTACAGGACTTCCAGTTTACTTGGAGATCCAAATGGTGGACTATATCGAGGTTGCCGACTAGGTCGGTGACTCGCCAATAATTTCTTGGTTCTCACCGAAAGTTACAGACTCCAAGTTAAATTTGTCTTGAGTCCAATGGCGGCCTGAGTCAACGTCGCCCACCCTTTCGGTGATGCGTCGACTAGATCTTTGTTTTCTCTAATTTCCCTCTTTCCGAACACTTTCCATACGTTAACCTGCACAACTAACACACCCTTATTCCAAACAAAGAAAGAAAAACAAATAAGAAAACTTGGGTTGCCTCCCAAGCAGCGCGTTAGTTAACGTCGCGGCACGACGCAAGTCCACCTTCAAACCTCATTCTTGGGGTTAGCCATAGTATCACTAGGCAAACTGCCCTGCTGTCTCGAGTTGAGATGAGACGATATATGACCCATTTGGGTCTCCAACTACTTGATTGACACTAAATAGGAGGTGACAGTCTGGCTAAGGGTAGACACATCCTCTTTCATTTCTTTTAAAATCTTGTCTGACTCTTCAACTTATTTAAGGATACGAGAGAGCATATCCTCATACCTACCACCTTCCGAATCCTTTGGATTTTGGCACTCATGGGGAGGTACATACCTATCCTTCTCCCCATCCTTTCAATTTGGATTACGGTCCCTCTATTCACGATCTCGATCTTTCCAACCTTCATCCCTAGTCCAACCTTTGTTACCACCCTACCTCGGGTAGTTTGAATGAAAACCACTGCCTTAGTTGGCTAGGAAATTTACCACTTCATTATACAAGGACTCAAACTTGGACTCATCCGAATTAGCACACCCGACTGCCACGACATTGACACTTTGAGCACCAGCTCCCATACATTTTTAGACAAAATATCAAGTTGTGTCATGATCTTGGCCATGTTTTGGTCCCTCTCTTGGTCCTTCTCCATATGTTCCTTAGTTAACTTGAAAGTGAGAGGGGAGACTTGGTCTTCACGGGTATACCACGCCCTGTTTATGGTAGTCATGCCATCCAAGAGTTGAGTCGCTATCACATACGGTTGTTGCATCAAACCTCCCGGAGAAAGTTGGTGCGCAACACCTTTATTTACCGAGTCAAGACTCTGGTAAAAATACTGCAGCAACACGTTATTAGGCTAGCCATGGGTTGGGCATTGAAGCACCAACTTCTTGAATCACAGCCAAGTTTCCTGTATTGGCTCGCCTTCTAGACATTTAAAGCTTTGAATGCTATCCCAAAGATTCATCATTTTCGAGGGAGGGAAAAATCGCACTTGAAATGCGGTAACCAACTCCTCCCACGAAGTGATTAATTCACATGGCAATTCAGCCAGCCACTTGCACGTCTCTGCCATCAAAGAGAATGGGAACAACCTTAACCGGACTGACTATTGGGAGATGTTCTTGAAGGATAACGGTTCGCATACATCCACGAAGTTTCTAATATGCTCATGAGGTTCCTCATGAGCAAAACCACAGAAAAGCCCCTTTAGTTACAAGAGTTACAACATAGTACTTGTGATGTGAAATACCGCTTTCCCTTCGGCCAGAGGCAAGCGAATGACACCAATACCGCCCATGAGATGGGGTCATTAGCATGAGGCTCATTGACATCGTTGAGGTTTCCGATTATATCTTGATGGCCTACTTGGCTGCCATTGTTGACGTTCATGCTCATACTTCCTATTTTCAACACAAACAAGCAAAACAAAACTAAAAATAAATTAAGTACAACTATAACTATCAAAAGCAAAATTAATTTAACTAGAAATTCTCAAGTAACACCGCTCCTTGGTAGCGGCACCATTTTGATTTCATGTATTAGGACACTACTTCTAGTTCAAGTGTAACCCAACTAGTGAGTTGGGGTCGAGTCCTAAGGGAGCGGTTCGTAATTGAGAATTAATAGAAAAGCAAAAATGTGTTCAAGTCAATCATAAATATAAACATTTATGAGTAAAAACATGATAAATTGAAAGGTGACACAAGTGTCAATTATTGAAGGGGGGTTTGTAATTAATTATCAACTAAAACGACAAATAAAAATGAAAATACAATTATGGAGACTGGATTCTTGGGATATGATAGGATTATGGGCTAAGGTAAACAACTGGGTAATTGATATTGATAGTAAATCGTTGTAAATTGGTAACAAAGCTGGACTATAGTGGGAGTAAACTTTCTCTCGAACAATTTACCCCAAATCAAATTGGTTTCTCTCTAACACCAATAAGCGGCAATGAAGCACAACCTTCGCCTTAGTCCATTCACTCTCTCGAGATGAATGTGTAGGAGAAGGTTTAGGATGCACTCTCTCAAGCTGAACCCATGACAACCCAATAACCACATACTATCGATTCAATAGTTTTGGTTTTAAAACCTCTCTCTCGAGCAAGCTAAAAATACAAAGTTAAAATTGTATTTGCAACTACAACCCCATTAAATTCAAACACAACTACTGAACGAAATCACTTTTAAACATCGAATAAACAATCCATTAGCAATACCCAACAGTAAATTCAACCCATATTCACATAATAACACCTCAAGAATTGAGGTTTTAGCTAGACATAGTAAAAAGATAGAAATTGATACCAAAAAGTGTTTCCATCAGTTGGGTACGATTGATATGGTCTTTACAAATGTCTTAGATGAAGAATCTTCAATACCCACTTCCAATCTCTTTAAAATGGGAATCTTCAAAATCTCCAAGGCTAAGGAAAATTCTCTCTAAACACCAAGTTCTAAAACTGAATACCACCTCAAACCTCACAACTACTCCAAGATACACTAGTTAGCCTCTAGTTTCACTTATTCGTTTTACGGGTCATTACACAATATAAGCTCAAAACTTCTCAAAAGCGTACATCTCTGCCAATGCGTCTTTCTCAATGACCATGTTGTTATTCTGAGCCATATTCAACGTCTTACTTGCAAAATACACCAGGTGAAATAATTTCTTCTTTAGTTGGCAAAGAAACGTACAAGGCTACACCAATCGCATCCCACATAATCTAAAATGGAAGACTCCAATCCAGAGCAACAATGAAAGGGGCTAACACAAGTTTCTCCATTAGACAAGAGAAAGCTTTCAAACAAGTATCGTCGAATTCAAAAACACTCTCCTTCTCTAGTAACTTACAAATTGGAAAAGCAACATTGGAGAAATTTTTAATGAAACTATGGTGGAACCCCATATGTTCTAGAAAACTTTTGAGACCTTTAACCGAAATAGGGAGTGACAATTTTGAAATAACCTCCACTTTTGCTTGATCCACTTGAATCCCTATTCCTGAGATCTTATGCCCTAGGACAATTCCTTCCTTTATCATAAAGTGACATTTTTCCAATCAAGCACAAGATTCATTTCCACACACCTTTGCAATACCTTTCTCAAGTGATCAAGGCAAGCCTTAAATGTATCACTGACTATGGAAAAACCATCCTTGAAGATCTCCATCGTATCCTCTACCATATAGACAAAAATAGAAAACATACACCTTGTAAAGTAGTTGGAGCATTGCAAAACCCAAAGCACTTTCTCTTGAATGCAAAGGTACCATAGGAAAAGTGAACGTCATCTTTTCTTGGACTTTAGGAGCAATTGAAATATTATTCTACCCTGAGTAACCATCTAAAAAACAATGCCAATCATGAACCACAAGTCTATCTAGCATATGATCTATAAACAATATGGAGAATTGATCATTTTAAGTCGATGCATTAATCTTTTGGTAATCAATGCAAACACACCACCATGTTATCGATCTCATGGGCACAAGCACATTTCTTTCATTAGGTAAAACAATCATCCCCCCCTTTTTGGTACACATTGGATGGGGCTAACCAGTTTCTATTTAAAATAGGGTAAACCCCTCACACATAGAGCCACTTAATTATTTCCTTTTTTACCACCTCTTTCATGGAAGTATTTAACCGTCTTTGGTGCTCAATGCTTGGCTTACAATCATTAACCAATGGTATCTTATGCGTGCATATTTCTGGTTGAATTCCTATAATATCGACAATTGTCCATTCAAATGCCTTAATGAACTTTTTTAACACTCCAATCAATATATCAGTTTATCCTTCTAATAGTTTAGCGGCAACAATCATCGGCTAGGTGTTGTTTCACCCCAAGAACACTTATGGAAGATTGGAAGGCAAGACTTGAAATTCTAATCCTAGAGGTTCTTTAATTGATGGTTTGGCGGGTGGGCTCTCCTGGTTCTTCAAGTAGCTATCAAATCTTTTGGGATTGGATGAAAAGGAACCCGAACCCTCAAGTGCAACCACTACTTCATCATAGTCTTGAATTTCTTCCCCATCGTAGTTTAATAATACGATTGTCAAGTATTCCTCAAGGCATGTAACTTTGCCAATAATAGGAACCACTTTATCAATAACATCAATAAAAAATACATGTATCTCGCTTGGTTGCTTTATAGATTTGCAAACATTAAAGTTCACTTATTCATCATTTATCCTAAACTTTAATTCTCCACTCTCCACATCTATAGGGCTATTCCGGTGGCCAAGAGCGGTCTACCCAAGGTAACAAGAATTTCATCATCAATCTCACAATCAAGGATAACAAAGTTGGCGGGGAATATAAAAATGTCTACTTTTATGTAGATATCATAGAGAACACCCACTAGTGTTTTGATTGACCTATCCGTGATTGAGAGATACATTGTAGGTCGCTTCGGAGAATCCAAACCAAGCTTCTTGAAAATAACAAACGGCATCAAATTAATGCTTTCTCCTAGATCAGACAATTCCTTGAAAAATTGGTACATCCAGTACACGAGATAGTGAAAATTACCAGGTCATCCTTCTTGACAACTACATTGCTTGACATGATTGCACTAAAACTATATGATATCTCAACCGTCTCAAAATACATACTCCTCTTTTTGGTCACCAAATATTTCATGAACTTTGCATACCCCAGCATCTCTATTAACGCCTCAACCAATGAAATATTCATCGAAAGGTTTTTAAACATTAACAAGAACTTTTTGAACTTTTTATCACCTTCTTTCTTCTTTAGCCATCGAGGAAAAAGAAGTTTCACTTTGATTGACACTTTCAAGTTACTCGATGAAGTAGCAACATACCCTACTTTTATACTACAATCAAACCCAACATTGGCATCACTAGCATCATTTGCAACTATTATAGGAGTATCATCTTCCACCTCCATTGGTAGTTCTTCATAAATGGAAACTTTAGCTTTTCCCAAATTGTCACTACCACATAATTTGTTACTACAACACTCCAAATCTTCTTACCACTTCGAGTTACAATAGACATACATTGAGCATAATTCTTTTGATTGGTCACGATTGATGTTTTGCGTAATCAACGACACAACTTCCAGTACGAGTGTCTACGATCGTGCAATAGTATAGTAACCCAACCAAGGATTGGTGTCGTGTCCCAAGGGAGCGGTTTTGAGAATTAATAGAATAATAAAATTTATTCTAACTAGTCATAGCTAATGACATTAACGATTAAAAACATTGTAAATTAAAGGGGGACACAAGAGTGTCAATTAACAATGGGGTTTTTTGTCACTAGAGAAGCAAAATTAACAAAGATTTCTAAATAATGAGAGGGGATTCTTGGGATGTGACCGAAATATGGGTTAATCTAAATTATTGGGTACATGATTTCGAAAGAAAATTTATAGAGTAATAGTGACTAGGCTAAGCTTTACGTAGGAATAAATTCTCTCTCGAGCACTTACCCCATTTCAAATGGGTTCCTCTCGGACACCCACTTGCCGTATGAAAACCAGCCTATGCCTTACCCCACTCACTCTCTCGAGCTGAGTGTTAGGATATGGGACTAGGGTTCACTCTCTCGAGCTGAACCTCATGTCGACCCACTCCTTAGGCCATCAATCTAGTACTCTTGGTTTCGCGACTTCTCTCTCAAGCAAGTCGTAAACACATAAATAAACTTGTATTTGCAACTACAAATTTGTTAAATCCATCCACAACTACTAAATGAAATCACCATTAGACTACATCTAATCTACCAGCAAACAAGACCCAACAACAATCTTAACCCATATTCGCTAAATCACACCCCAGGAATTGGGGGTTTTAGCCACACATCAAGAGATAGAAATTTATACCTAAGTGAGCTTGCATTCAACTGAGTATGAAGATTTAAGTCTTGTTACAGGCCAAGAATGAAGAATCCAAGAGACCCAAGTCCAAATTCTTGGAGATGAAACCCTCTTCTTCTTCTAGTTTTCAAAACCCTCTCAAACTCGGAGCAAAAATAAAAAGTACTAAAAAAATTATATTAATTTGTTCCAAACTTCAAAATCTGATCTCTCAACGAGTATTTATAGTTTTCAAAAATATGTGTTGCAGTGGATCACTCGGCGACATTAGTCGAAGATTCGCCCTTTGGTGTTGCTCATCGCCGGCTTGCACCATCCTTCAGCATCGTCGTGCTCTGGGTCATTAGGCGACATGGTACTGCCTCGCAGAACTGTTCGGCAATGTGCCGACTGCTTCCTTTTCCCATCGACTTGATCCTTTTCTTTAGGGCTTAGCACACTTGAACAAAAGGTGAAGTAAAACCCTTCAGCGACTCGCCAAGTGGACTCACCGATCCTCAGGCCTTCATTTCTTTGTTCTTTTCCGCCCTTTTCGTTCCTTTTTGCTACGTAGTGTCCATGCTTTCCTTCAACTTCAAATACCTGAAACTTAAGTGTTTCATCAGATATTGAGATAAAATAAGCATTTGAGGACACAATTTCTATTGAAATATAGCCCTAAATGAGTCCAATTTATGGACTCATCAACATCCCCAACTTAAACTTTTGCTTATCCTCAAGCAAACTTAAGTTCAGTCGTTCGAAAAGGGTGTCTTGAACAGTGCTACACAAGACTCAATCATGAATGCACACAACAAGACTCAATTTACTTATGCAAAGATCAAATGTGTACCCAAAGATTCAAGTTGTGACACACCAATACCAAAGAATCTCATGCTGACAATACTTGCTTCAACTGCAAGTTGAAGCTCAACCAAAGTGTTCAAATGCCCTCACAGCAGGAATGATTCCATATTTACACACAATGGTTTGCAATTTAATGTTCTGGAATCAAATGCAATGCTCACTCTCTCTCGAAGAACACAATGCATGCTTTCACCCATATGTTTGCCCGTATTTTCCAATTAACATTTGTTTCGGCTAACTCAAAGATCAAATAGGTCTTTTCAAGGCTTGTAATGGGGCTGAGTGCAAAGGTATGGTAATTTAGGCTCAGTCACTTTCATCCTCATGAAATGTGGTACTCACAACACTTCATTCCCTCTTCTTTCATCATTTTTTTTAGTGCTCATAAGTCATCCTATTATTCACTTCCCATGGGTTGTTTGGGAACCCTATTTCTTTTGTACTTTATTCCACAACTTTTTAATTTTTTATATATATATGGGGGTTTTCCATTTTTCGCAATACCATGGGTTTAGGGAGACTTTTCTTTCACTTCTTGATTTTCGCTTTTTCTTTTCACCACACCCCCAACTTAGGCTTTTGGCCTAAGTTGGCTATTCAATTAACCATAACTTCATGAGGATTATGGGTGATGGATAAAGAAAGTTATAGTTTTCATCAAGTTTCTTCCAAAGAAAGGTAAGGCTCAAGGGGTGTTCATAAGAGAATCACACGCTCACAGGGTACGTCACAATAGAGGTATATGTCGAATTGGCTCACACTCTTTAAAGTTGCCTAAGATCATATCAAGAGCTAACCTTACTTTAGTCGATCGGACCAACAGAGCTAATTCTAGGATCTATCATGCATGTTTTAGAGTAAGCTAATCACACTAGGCATTGACACTACAGTCAAATAAGACTCCACACTTTCGCTAGTGTGCAATGATCATCACAAGAGACTCAATTTGATACTAGCTAGTCGTAACGAGATGCAAAGAGTTCACATATAGTCTATGCAACTTTATTTGGACTCATCATAGCCACGCATTCATGTTCGTTCGATTGAGAGAACTATTTAAGTCATCAATATTGATCGGAACCAAGACTTAAATTTTGCAAGAGAACAACCACATTCTACACATACAAGAGGTGGCAATATTTTTTCGGAAAGTTCAAAAATCATTTATAATTAGAAGAAAGAAGCCACAAGCTCAAACCTTCCACAAAAATCAGTGTATAACACGAATTTAGCTCAAAGCCCAATGTATAAACAAAACTAATATGCACAAACGTGGGCCTCACCCCACCAAAAACAAAAATCATTTGTCCTCAAATGCAAACGAAAGTATCTGAAAGTAAAATAAAATAAGACAGAGAGAGAGGTAAAGAGGATATTCTGTCTACGCAGTCGCTCCATCTGTCTGGGCATCAGTGCCCAGGACATAAGTCTAGACTCGGGCCTCTGTACCCAATTCACCTCAGAAGGACTAGTAGTACCTGATCCACTAGGAGCTGCTATCGATGTATTTGGCAAAGAAGCCTGCACAACAGCGTCTACCATGGCCTCCTTTGTCTCAGTAAGGCCCTCATATCCTTGCCTTTATCTCTAGGTGAAGGTTCTTATCTACCCTTCTTTGGAGGATTTGATCCCCCTTCATTTATAGTGATGCCATGTACTCTTTTCTTGGGTGGCATGACAATATTGGTCTTTACCATATCTTCGGGATACACAGACTTCTCGCTACTAGGCTCAACAACATGCAAGCACAATCCCACAATATTTAACCAATTTTAAGGCACAAAAATACAGGATTTTAACAATATAAACACTACAGGCAAGATTTTCAAATTAAAACAGGCACTCAAGCAACTTAATCCAATTAGAGAGGCCCAGCACATATAAAAAAGATAGAATCATTTGCATAAGAGTTCAAATTCTCAAAAATACATGCGGGTTTGGGAAACCAACCTTAGATGCCGAATAATAAAGACTGAAATGCTAGGTGGAAAAGTAGTCCCAATCCTAGCACAAATCAGTGACTAAAATACTACTAGAAATGGAAAAATATAAAAACTAAAGTGCGAGTGTGAACTTGTGAAGTTCAAAAGTGAGGGAAAGTGAAGAGTTTGAAAGTTTAACACTTTGGCCTTTTAAAAAATACCATCCAGATCTCGCCCATTCAGCGACATTAGTCATGCTCGCCGACCCACTCACGACACACCGAGTAGGCACTTACCTCATCAAGTTTTACAGGACCTCCAGTTAAAGTGCAGGTCCAAACATTGGATTAAATTGCGGTCGCCGACCTGATCGGTGACTCGCCAATTTTCTCCTGGGCTTGCCGAGTTTTTCAGAGTCAACTTTCAAATTGTTTTGAGTCCAACGGTGATCCAAGTAGGGATCGCCGATCTCTTCAGTGATTCGCCAACTAGACCTTTAGCACTCCAATCTGAACTTTTCAAACACTTTCCACACTTTAACCTGCACAATCAAGACACTATTATTTCTAAAATAAACATAAATCGATAAACCTTGGGTCGCCTCCCAAGAAGCGCCTCATTTAACATCATGTCACGATGCAACTCCTCACTCAAATTCCATTAGTGAGGTTTGCCTCATTTTGATGAGGCCACCTCTCATTTTGCTCTAGGTAGAAATAAGATAGCACTTGGTCCATTTGGTACCCAAAGTTACCATTCATACTCATATTTCCTGTTTCAGTACGTACACAAACAAGCAAAACAAAACTAAAAATGAAGTAAGTGCAACTATAATTAACAAGAACGAAATTCAACTTAACTAAGAATTCTCAAGTAACACCACTCCCCAGCAGCGGTGCCATTTTAATGTTTTGCGTAAGCAATGATACAACTTTCAATACAAGTGTCTACGATCATGCAATAGTGTAGTAACCCAACCAAGGGTTGGGGTCGTGTCCCAATGGAGCGGTTTTGAGAAAATTTATAGAAAAATAAAATGTATTCTAACTAGTCGCAGCTAAAGACATTAACGATTAAAAACATTATAAATTAAAGGGGGACACAAGAGTGTCAATTAACAATGGGGTTTTTTGTCACTAGTAAGTAAAAATAACAAAATTAACAAAGATTTCTAAATAATGAGAGGGGATTCTTGGGATGTGACCGGAATACAGGTTAATCTAAATTATTGGGTACATGCTTTCGATAGAAAATTTATAGAGTAATAGTGACAAGGCTAAGGTTTACGTGGGAATAAATTCTCTCTCGAGAAACTTACCTCGTTTCAAATGGGTTCATCTCGGATACCCACTCGCCACATGAAGACCATTCTACGCCTCCCTCTCTCGAGTTAAGTGTTAGGATATGGGACTAGGGTTCACTCTCTCGAGCTGAACCTCATGTCGACCCACTCCTTAGGCCATCAATCTATTATTCTTAGTTTCGCGACTTCTCTCTCGAGCAAGCCAAGAACACATAAATAAACTTGTATTTGCAACTACAAATTTGTTAAATTCATCCACAACTACTTGAAGAAATCACCATTAAACTACATCTAATCTAATAGCACGTATGACCCAATACCAATCTTAATCCATATTCACTAAATCACACCCCAACAGATAGAAATTTATACCTAAGTCAACTTGCATTCAAATGGGTATGAAGATTTAAGTCTTGTTACAGACCAAGAATGAAGAATCCAAGAGACCCAAGTCCAAATCCTTGGAGATGAAACCCTCTTCTTCTTCTTATAGTTTTCAAAACCCTCTCAAACTCAGAGCAAAATTAAAAAGTACTAAAAAAATTATATTAATTTATTCCACACTTCTAAATCTGATATCTCAACGAGTATTTATAGTTTTAAAAAATCTGTGTTGCAGCGGATCACTTTGCGACATTAGTCGGAATCGCCGATCAACTCGGCGATTCACCCTTTGGTGTAGTTCATCGCCGTCTTGCACCATCCTTCAGCATCGTCGTGCTCTGGGTCATTGGGTGACATGGTACTGCGTCACAAAACTGTTCGGCGATGCGCCGACTGTTTTTTTTTTTCCGCCGACTTGATCCTTTCCTTCAGGGCTCATCACACTGGAGCAAAAGGCGAAGTAAAACTCTTCGGCGACTCGCCAAGTAGACTCGGTGATCCTCAGGCCTTCATTTCTTCATTCTTTTCCGCCCTTGTCGTTCGTTTTTGCTACGTAGTGTCCATGCTTTCCTTCAACTTCAAATACCTAAAACTTAAGTATTTTCATCAGATATTGAGATAAAATAAGCATTTGAGGACACAATTTCTATTAAAGTATAGCCCTAAATGAGTCCAATTTGTGGACTCATCAATGGTATCACTAGGAAGTCCACATTTATGTCTCAGATGCAAAGGGCAGAGATTTGCCCCATTTTCTCTCTGAGTTGTTTGATGGAGACAGAGTGAGAAGTAACCATTTGATTTAGAGACGAGAAGCCAATCTTCATTATTTTATGGAATTTTCGGACCCTTCCATTTTGTTGAGAATGGGGGCTAACATGTCCTAGGTATGAAAACTTTTGGGGTCGCCATTTGGTTATTTTGGCTTGTTTTATATCATAAGGAGGCACATATAAATCTCTCACTCCTTCAATATGTTCTCTCCATCAATTTTCTGTATCATGATAATCTGTCTCCATATTTATCCAACACCCATCATGATACGTTCCAACCTTGATTTCCACCCAACCTTGGATGGCTCGGACAAGAACCCTCGGTTCGGTTTGTAAAGAATTGAACTTCTTCATTTTTCTTAGCTTCAAACTGTTCTTTTTTGGGAAACTTTTCACCACGTGCACCTATAACATTCACACACTTAGTACCACCTCCGTAGAAATGTTTTGTCAAAAGATCCATTTGAGTCATTATGTTTTCCATGTTCTCATCTCTTTCTTGATCCTTCAACCTTTGATCTTTAGAAATGGAAGATCATATAGGATCCCTCTCATCCTCTCTTGTGTGCCAATCATGATTTATCTTAACTATTTGATCAAGTAACACACAGGAAACAAAAAAAGTGCTGACGTAAACTTGTACCACTAACAAGCTGATCAGATGCACCTTTGTTGACCATATGAAGACACCTATAGAGAGAAAATGATCAAAATGGTCCTTAATACATTTCACTTGACTGAAATTGTCCTTAATGTATAATTAAGATGTTCAATGTAGTCCTTAATATATTTTACTTGATTGAAATGTTTCTTAATATATAACAAAAGGTGTTCATTTTGGTCCTTTACCTTAAAATTAATATATTTGTCAAAAAAAAAGTCAAATTAAAATTATGAACCCCACGTGGCTAACAAAATTCACCATTGTTATCTTCTTTGTTAGCTCCAAAACAAATCTTCAAGAAATATAAAATCAGTTTCTCTACTTTCTCTAGCAATATTTATTATTTTCTCTTGCTTAAAATTGAAATAGGTATTAGGTCAGTGGAATAATAATTTAGAAAAAAGAAATAGTAAATTTTATTGGACAAACTAGAGGAAATGGTGTTAGATTTTATGGAGTTCTTTCTTTTTACTAACAAAGAAAAGACAATAATGGTAAATTTTGTTAATCACAGTTTATAGTAAAATTTAATATTTTTTTAAGTAAGTGTATTAGATTTATGGTAAAGGACCAAAATGAACACCTTTTTATATATTAAGCAACATTTCAATCAAGTGAAATATATTAAGGACCAAAATGAACACCATTGTAAATATTAAGGACCATTTCCATCAAGTGAAACTTATTAAGGACAAATAAAGTATAATCTATACATTAAGGACCATTTTGGTCATTTTTTCCACCTATAAAAATTTGCAAAAGAACATTATCAAGAAAACCATAAGTGGGACATTTTCAGATTTTCTTTAGAAAGCACAACCATGCTTCATGAAGCGGCTCTCCATCAGTCCGACAATAATTGTTGTTCTCATTCGAAAGTTTCAACATCTTCGATGGCAGTAAGAACCTCTCAAACAAAGACTCTGTCAACTCGTCCCATGAGGTGATAGAATCTTTAGGCAACTCCCCTAGCGATGTAGTAGCCTCTCCCATCAAAGAGAACGAGAGAAACCTCATACAAATGGACTCTTGAGAGATATTCTTGAATGTAAAGGGACCTTACACATAAATGAGTTTTTGGATGTTCTCATGTGGGTCCTCATGGGCTAATCCTCTTTATAGTCCTTTCATCTGGAGAAAATGGAGCATCGTGCCTATGACATGGAAGATAGAATTTCCCACAGTTGGGGGCAAGCATATATCATCCGCACAACCAATATCTCCCATTTAGCCTTCGTCATCCATATATCCGTTGTTGCTAGAAGTTTCACTCTCATGAATACTCATGTCATCACCTATCAATTTAAAAACATAAAAAACGAGGTCAGAGTAATCAACCATAAAATAATAGTCACTAAGCTACTTTAATAAGAGAATATATATGCACCATTCCCTGATAGTGATGCCATTATTTATAACATTCAACTACACACCTTATAATTTAATATGTAGTTGGTGGTTAGCAATATAAATTCAACAAGGAGCTGGGGTCGAATCCCATAAGGAATGGTGGGTAAGTGTTCAGCATACCAAGTAAGCTCATGTACTACACTTTTGTATGTCTGATTAATCGATTAAGGCATAAAATTAAATTCGAGTAATAAAAAAATTGTTAACAACAAACTTAGAATAAGGATATTTAACAAGTAATGAAGAAACATTAGGAATGTGCATAATTTAACACTAATTTTGCATAGTGGTTAAATACAATTGCTATAAATAGTTGATTATCAATGGTGTAACGACTGATAACACTCAAATCACCCTCTAAAACTACTTAAAAGAGTAAGCAATTGTCGTCAATAAAAATACCCAACTAAGAGTCGGGGTCGAATCCCACAATGAACAATATAATGACAATTTAAAAGATAAAGGCTAACTAGATACTAGTTTGAACCTAGACATACAAGTTACACAATTATCAAATAGAAAGCGATTTTATAACTACATTTCTAATGGGGGGAAAGTCGATATCAAGAAAGGGATGTACGAGAATTGAGAAAATTTGAGATTCAATCAATACTAAACTATCCATTGAATTTCAATCCAAGATCAAACCCTAATAAGTAGGCTAGGTCATCGGCAATTATGCCAATTATCTTTCGATCTCAAAGCGTTTATTGTGATATCACATTTCGGTCTCAACCACAAAAATATAAATCAATCCACTAAGTTAAATTAGACATCTCTTTAAAGGAAGCCTCACACCCAACAATCAAAACCTAAACTTTCATCATTTGATCTCAAGTTCAAGATTTAAAGTCAACATGTGATTATCAATCCAATTCTTCACTTCACGAGCTCTATTTTCAAGCAACTCACGAGTCAAAGTAGTACCTAATTGACTTATTGAACAGCCCAAAAGACCAAGTAGGTGCATCACCTACTTTGACTTATTGACCAGCCCAAAGGACCAAGTAGGTGCATCACCTATTAAGACTCTTTTGACCATGTTATTGGGACAAGTACACTACCACCTACTTGCATTAATTTAGCCCATGTTGATTAGAAGAATAAGGGGAAAATAGACAGCCATGGCCCATATTCATAAGTCCAAAAAGGCCCAAGTGGAAAGTCCAAGCAGGTGGATCATCTACTGGATAAATTATGGCCCAAAATGAGTGAGAAAGTCAGCCAAAACAGGTCCCTTTAAAAGGGATTGATATCAGCTTTTTCCAACTATGTTACATTTTAACAAAAATCTAATTTCTAGAGCTTTATGTTTTCTCTCTCTTAGCTTCATACAACAGCCATTAAATACTATTAGGTTTCTTGAATGTTAGGGAGTTAAATATATTGGAAGGTATAAGTTAAGACAATTTGAGGAGGATAACCTTTACCTTGAAGAATCCAAGTCTTAGAGAGTGGTAGATTTGTCCCGCAAGGTAAGCTACTGCAATTTTATCCCTCTTGTTCTTGAGTTAATTAGGACATTTGGTATGTGTTAGTGAGTTGAAAATTGTTCCTTCTACATGGTGTATTATTGGGGAGGATGTTCTGGTGGTTAGTGCATGTTAGGACAGACATGGAGGAGAGACCCCTTTAAATTCAATTATGAGCTCGTTTGAGCATCTTAAGAGTAATGTTAGCTCTTCAAGTGCTGGTGATCAGAAACCGAGATTCATATTGCTTTTGTTACATTATTATGTTTAAGGATTGTTTATGTATGTTATGATAAAGGATGCGACAGGATGTGTGGAGAAGTTATAGTGACATTTAAGGACTTAAATATTGTAGGGTGTTTTGGGGAAGACATGATATGAAGGTTGTATAGTATATAGACGTGATGAAAGGGAAAGGGAAGGAAAGAAAATAGTGGCTAGATAAATTATATGCCTACTAGTTGGTTACTATTTTTGTGAGATCAAGTAGCTCATATTGGTTGATTAGCTACTAATACTAGTTTTACAACTTATTTTGTTGTAGATTAGTAATATGAAGAGAAGGAGCTTAAGTCATACTTTTTGAACTGTATAGCAAGGTATGTAGGTCTATTCGATTTCCTATTTCTTTGACATGACTCCAACACTTGTATTACAAATAGTCTTTCTAAGTGTCCTTTGTGGTGACTGATCCATAGTTGCAGTTCCTACTCCCTAGAGCATTAAAGTGAGTACTCTAATATGAGGTTACTACTAAACGTATGTGCTTACTCTACCAAGTATTAGCATGCAAGGTTTAACTTGTTTCATTGTCAAGGTACCCTTGGCAAGTATTCCCCTTATATAAATAAAAATTATCCTAGATTACACATGGTACATATGTTTATATGTTGGTTATACAATCTGCACATATCTTCCCAACTTGCTTCAATTGTCTATTTCATCATATATGTCATATTTTCACATGTTCATATGTTCCCTTTATTGGTTATTACTCCCATTGTGTTAGACTATAATGTTACCTCATAAAATCCCTACTTGTTGTATTGTACGTTGTATGTACTTACTTGGAATATGTAGCCGTCCTTAAGTTGTATCTACCCTAGTTCTCCCTTAGTTCCACGTTCATTTATACCTTGTATTTGATATTAGTTAGTGAGTATTTGGCTATCATATAGAGTTCAAATCTCTTGGCTGAATGTTAAATGTCTTCACTTGATATGTGCTTCAGTTTGAGATGTCAAAATTCTTACTCAGTCATATAAGCTCCTAGGTATTATGTTGGTGTCACATTTGCTTCCCATGTCATTGTTATTATCGTCAGTCCATATTTATGTCTTCTACTGCTGGTCCATAGTTCCAAATCACAACAATGATTATGACCACCAAAACAACAATCTCAAAAGAGTTATGATCATCAAAAGAACAATCTCAAAATAGTTATGAACATCAAAACAACAATCTCAAATATTAATGAATCTAAGTGAAGCAATCTTTATAATTATGAGTAGTTGCCCAGGGGAAAATGCCTAGCATGGTTCGATCCCAATTGGTTTAGAAGGGTGGCGGCTCAGGGGCGAAAGCCTAGCATGGGCCGATCCCAATTTGTGGAATTATGAGGACAATATCCCAGGGGTTAAATGCCTATCATATGTCATCCTCTTCTACCACTGATCAACTGGTCATTTGTATCTTATGTCTTATAAAGATTATACGCACAGAAAAGTAAAGAAAAGAATGTAACATACAAGATTCCACAAGTATAAGCAAATGTGATCTCAAATCCTCATCTATTTGTATTTGGTTTAACTTGAGATCTCATTTTATATATGGTTGTATTATGCCTTACATATTCAGTACATTCTTTCATACTAACGTCCCTTATTGGGGACGCTGCATTTCATGTTGCAGGTACAGGTACTCAACTAGTAGATCTCCCCAGTAGAAGCACATGATACTCAGCGGTTGTTGGTGAGCTTCAAGTTGATTCGGGGCTTTGCCGAGTCTTTACTATGCATATTTTCATAGTGGTACAGTTATGAATTACAGTAGAGCTTTGTAGACATTGCAAAGCCATCATCTATATTCATAGTTTTACTTGCACATGTATCGGTTCAGCTAGTCGACATGTGTTGTATATGTAGCTTCTCATTAGTAAATCTATCTGCATAGAAGTTCGCATTCTCATCATAAGTCACTTGTAAATCATGTGTTCAAATGGTACTTGTCCGCCTCACCTTGGGTTGGGGTATGACAATGATAATGTCAAACTCTAAGGGTGTGTTTGGTATGAAGGAAAATGTTTTCCACTAGAAAATGTTTTCCTGGAAAACAAGTAGCTTTTTGACATATTTTCTCATGTTTGGTTGGTGAGTAGAAAATATTTTTCAGAAAAGATTGTGTTTGGTTTTTGAATGAAAAATGTTTTTGAAAAATATCTTTTATTTTTACTAGAGTTGAAAATATTTTTTAAAAAACAAACTTAATTTTTTTTTTGGTGGGTCAGGCGGGGGGGGGTCGAGGCTAGGGGTGAAAAAAATGAAATTTTGAAGTTGAAACTATTTTTAACAACAAACTTTAAAAACAAATTAGGGTGGGGGGCTGGTAGGGGAGGTGGGTGGGGGAGGGTACAGGTGAAAAAATGATATTTTGAAGTTGAAAATATTTTTTTTAAAATAAGCTTAAATTTTTTTTGGGGGTGGGGAGGCTGGTAGGGGGTGGGTGAGGGTAGAGGTGAAAATATAAAATTTTGAAGCTCAAAATAATTTTTAAAAACAAACTTAATTTTTTTTTGGGTGGGGGTTGAGGGGCTGGTAGGGTGGTGGGTGGATCGGGGGGTCGAAGTAGGGGTAAAACTAAATAAATTTTGAAGTTGAAAATATGTTTTAAAACAGACTTAATTTTTCTTTGAGGGGTGGGGGAGCCTGGTAGGAGTGTTGATGGATAGGGGGGGTCGAGGTTAAGGATGAAAAATGAAATTTTGAAGTTGAAAATGTTTTTTAAAAACGTTACTTAAATTATTATTTTGGAGGAAGGGGGTGGGGAGTTGGTAGGGGATGGGTGGAGGGTGGAGGGTCGAGGGTAGGGGTGAAAAAATCAAATTTTGAAGTTGAATATTTTTTTTTTAAATAAACTTAAATTTTTTTGGGGGTAGAGGGGGTGGCTGGTAGGGGTGGGTTGGGGGGGCTAGTAGGGTGAATGGGTGGGTGGGTAAGGGGTAAGAAGACAATTTTAGAAAATGTTTTTCCTTAAGTTTTGAAGGGAAGTCATTTTCCATAAATTTAAGGAAAATGGGTTGATTTGGAAAATATTTAACCCAACCAAACATGAGAAAATTGGAAAACATTTTCCGCTTAATACTAAACACACCCTAAACCTATTTTCTGAATTTTGGGTCCAAAGCTTGAGAATTTCCTACTCTACCCTTCTCAGAAAAGGTGGACTTCGTAAAAGCGGCAGGCTGTTTGCAAAAGCAAACTTCAATTCGCTTAACCGACCTCTACCCTTTTGGCCCAGTTCGCACAAGCGAACGCCACATCCTCGCTTAAGTGAGCTGTTGACTGGATCTCTTAAGAGACCAGTGCTTTACAGGTGCGATACCGGAGGCTTATTTTCTGCCAGGTTATTGCTCCTTTTCAACTTTGAATCCAATTTTGATCAAATTGTTCTCTCCCAACATCAAAACACCTAGAATAACACTATTCAAAGCATAATTAGCCTCTTTCTCTACATTAAGTGCCGGAAAATCATAAGAAAAGAGATCTAAATGAGTGCAAATTTTCCACTCATCAACACAAAAACTTAAAATCTTGCTTGTCCTCAAGAAAAACAAAACTTCAAAATACAAGTCACTCAATTTACGCACAACACTCTTTCATTCAAAGAATCTGGGTCATGACTTTGGTTGGTACTAATAATTAGCAAGCACACAAGTGATTTGCAATTTAAGAAACTCCCTCAAACTCAAAACAACTTTCAAAACTCAACTAGTTCAAAGAATGATCAAGTGACAACAAGGTTCTCAAGAAGTGACTCACAATTACAAGTACTCTTACAACTTCCCTTGTCTCTATTTTGGAATCTATCAACTTCACTAATCAATCCTAGCATTCGTGCCCTGAGAAGGAAAGAAAAGTCCCACAAGAACACACAAGTATTCACAATACAAGGGACAAGAATACAAACATTCACACTTAAAACGAATCATCTCATGCACAAAAATGCCAAGCCATAGGCTTGCCCATATTTTCAAACAACATTAACTCAACTTCATTTTGCTGAAGATCTCAAAGGACTTTGTTAAGCTTGTTATATATGCTTAGGGAAGGTTAGGATATCATTTAGGTACAAGCAACTACACCCTCCTTGAACACTACACAACAACTTTTCCACTCTTCTTCTCTTTTCAAATCAATGCACACATCATATTATTTTCTTAATTTTCTTTTAAGATGTCCCACAAGCAACCATACTCAAATTTTTGGAGGATTCAAGTTTCACATTATTCACATTTTCTTCCTTTTTTCAACTTTTTCTTTCTTTCTTTTTGTTTCTTCCATTCAGAAACTCTCTTTTTTATTTAACAAGCCCTCATCCCTCGATCCTCTGAATTTTACTAGATAAATCCAATGTGATCCTCACATCTATCATCCCATAAAAGGGAACTACCACTCTCTCGCACAACTTAAATAAGCACCGAGAAGGGAATAGAGGTCCGCTTTTGTCTGGCTCGAAGTAATATGTCCTACATAATGATTTCACTTGTATTGAATTTTTCTTTCTCAATAATGTATCCCACAAGTAGTGTGCTTAGATGACGGAGTATGGACTAAATTTGAGATGGCATAATGTTGCTGCTAATAAAACTGAACCAGTATCTCACCGTAATATTTAGGTCCTTCTTTTCAATCTTTACCTCTTCATCCATCCACACAGGAGAAGACTCATCGGATATTAGAGAGGACAACCACCCCTTTAGTGAATCTAAAGTATTACTCATTTGGGTCTTATACTCATCCGCCTTATTATTTGAGATGCACAATACTGCGTTAATCTCATTGGTATGGCACTCAATCATTTTACCTATTACTTCAACTGCATCCACTACCTTCCACACATCCCTTTCCTATTATTTGATAACGCCTAAGCGTAGGCATCATAAAACTCACATACCAACTTAGGCACGTAGGGTTTCCTGAATTTTGTAAACTACTCCAGCTTGTAGAATTTGATAGTCACACATATGGTCAGATACTCGCTCATAACTCTGTCAATCGAGAGTTAACGCTCCTCCAATATTGTATGTTCCCCTTCTACATTGAGTCTATTCAAAGCCCTTGGAGCTATTATTGAGAGAATGTGAGAAGCAGGATTAGGATCTTGAGGGGGAGACACCAGAGCGGATATTCACATGCTTAGTGGTGATATGTTTCATGATGAGTCTAAGATTTGGACTTATTTAGGGCTTTGTTTTGATAGGTTTACTGTCCTCAAATGCCTAATTTATGCTATAAACTAATGTTAATGCCTTGATTTTTAGCTATATGGATTGAGGAGCAAAGCAAGGACACTAACAGGCAAAAAGGAACAAAACAAACTTAAGAAGTGAAGAAAGGTGAGCATGATGATCGCCAAGAGCACTTGGCGAACCGCTGAATGGCTATTTTAACCGCCTAAAGTTCCAATGTGCTAGCCATGAGGGAAGAAATCAAGTTGGTGATAGAAAAGGGGCAGTCGACAATTCATCGAGCAGTCCGTGATGCCAAGAGCGATCGACCAAAGTTACAGGACTTGAGGATGCTGAAAGCCAATGCAAAAAGGCGATAGAAAGCGCAAAGGGTGGCTCACTGAACCACTTGGCGAGCCCGACTTAACTCGCCTAATGGCCCTTCGTGGCTTATTTTTGGCGACTTTATGAATTTGAATTGTTAACTTATTATGCTGAATAGTTTCTTAGTAGACTTGAAGGCTTTTTGAGACTCAATTTTGAGATTTTGCAAGTGGGCTTCTAATTTTTTGCAAATTGGAGCATTGCAAAGGCTTAATTACTCTTACCCAGTTGATGGCTAATCGATTTGGTAACCATTTTTACTCTTTTATGATGTTTGGCTAAAATCCCTATTCTTCGGTTGTGATCATGTGATTATGTGTTGAATTAGTTTATGGGTATTCCTAATTTCTAGTTTAAATGCTATATTGAATTGGGTTTAATCATTAGCTGAGGTATAATTAATGAATTGTAGTTGCAAATGCAGTTCTAATTTTGTGTTCTTAACTTGCTCGAGTGAGATGTTTTGGGTCAAAGGCTTATTATTAATGGTTTGTAGGTATTGGGTTAATTTGGGTTCAGTTCGACAGAGTGAATCCTAAGCCCAATCCTACCCATCTTACTCGAGAGAGAAGATGTATTAAGGTTGTTGGATGTTCTTAATTGTTATTCTTGTTGATGTTCGAGAGAAATCACTTGAAGCAGAATAGTTGTTCGAGATAAAGCTATTTCAATTATAGTCTATCCTACCCACTGATTTTTAGCTATTTACTAGTAGTTTTAATTACCCATATATCAAAATTTTCCTATAATCGATCGCATCCCGAGAATTCCTCTTCTTATTGTTATTTCATCATTGTTTGACTGCTTTGTAGTTGATAATTACAAACTAAAACCCTCCATTTGACATTCGTTTCACCCCTTTTGACTTGTTTTATGTCTTTTCCGATAATATCTATTCCTATTGCTAGTTAGATCATATTTGTACTTCATAATTGAACTTTGAACACGTACCACTCCCTGTAGGTTCGACCCTTACTCATTTGTTAGGTTTTATACTGCTTAACGATCGTTTACAGCTAGAATTGGATGAGGTGTGCTTGAAACGTTAATCACTTCCTCACTTTCTTACCCCCGCTGGTAAGGGTCTGAGCATTTGATTGTTGTGTATGAGAATCCCCAGAAGGCCCATTTATCAAGATTCCATTTTGCTTCGGAAGAGGAGAAGAGGACTCTCTATCCGATACATTGTCGGAGGGAACAACTTGTTTACCTTTCGTTCTTGCCATTACCTGCAAAGCACACATTCAAACCAAGGATTTGTGAATGTTGGTTGAAATTGAACGCATATTGAATCATACTTAAAAATCACTCATGACGCTCTTCTAACATGAAGGTATATCACCAAATAGGATCGACGAACTCCGGTGAGCTCACCGAATCGAACAGTATCAAATTACTCAAGCCTCAAACATAAAAGGCAAAGTCAATGCCAACTCTGCGATTCGCCGAGTTGGTTTCGGCGGGCTAAGACAAGTTCGCCGAAATTGACAATGTAATAGGGAAGGACACAAGTATAAAGGGCGATATACTCTCCCACTAGACGATACACCAAATGGGTTTGGCGAACTAAGACAAGCACGTCGAATGAGAAAGTACCCATGGCCATGCACAAGCTAACGAAGGTGAGTTGGATCTTACTCGCAGATGCACCTAACTTCCTTGGCGAGCTAAGAAAATCCCACCGAACCGGAAATATTCTGCCTAGTGCCTAATTTTCATAGATAAACCAACACAAACAACAAATAATAGTTTCCCCTCGACACTATAATTTACCTATATGCTTTTTCTACCCATGGGTACTCAATTTCCTCCATTTATCATGAATCATTGCACTAATTGAATATTTTCCCTTAAGAAAGTAGTCACTCTATACACCATTGGAAAAAATCATGCAATTGGGTCAACACTAGGCAATTGAGATTTCACCCACATTCAATTAGGCCTAGACCCAACATAATTAGCAACTTAATTTCACAAGTTAAAAAACACAATCACTATTCACACTTTTACAAACATTCAAAATCAAAATCACATTGACACAATTCAATTTAAACAACAAGAAGTTGCCCTTCAAAATAAGACACAAAGTAGCAGTTACAGGGCTCAAGCCCACACCCAATATGCATTCTAAACTCAAGATTAACAACAAGAAGCCAAGACACCAACCCTAATGTTTAAAAAACAATCAATAAAATGAGGGATCGGGGTTGGGTTGACATGAAATTGATGAAAATGCACTTCTCAACTTTTGTAAATTCTCACAAGAGACACACAATCACTCAAAATGCGTAAACGAATGGCAAGGCATTGAAAAGGCTCTCTAATTTGAATGGTTTTGATTTTTGAATTTGAAAAAACCCTTGGCCTTTTTATATCAGGCCCGTTCGACCATCTCAACTAACGTAGTCGTTCATTGCATTCAATAATGAAAATAGTGTGGAATTAAAACTTTGTGTTAAAACCATACGATTCAAAACATTCAATACTCATAGAAAACTTTCAAAAGACACAACGGAAGACAGTCTCACATGGCCATCTTAGACAAAACTTTAACAAGATAGAGTCACGACCCTTTACAATCGAAGTCTTAACAATAGTCTCAAAATAAGAAATAACTAGAAAACAATAAGAGTCCTTGTCCTCGGCCTATGAGGGCATACCAAGTCTTGGAGGAAAACTCTATCCAAGCACTTCAATCCTAGCTAGAACCAATCACTTGCTGGAACCTACACTTGTAGTAAAAATAGGAAAATATGGGTTAGCACACAAAATGTACTAAGTATGATGAACATGCACAAACATGTTTAAAAAGGGACATTTTGGTTGGAAACCATGCATTATGCCACTTTTGGAAATATCATGTACACTAGCTTAAGAGACTTACAATACAAGTATAATCATCATTCAAGTCATAATACGACATTTAGACAATATCATCATCTAAACCATTACCTTTACCTTAGACCTCCACATTAAGTAACCCTCATGCTATACCTTGTGCAATGTATGGATAGCGTCCCATACCACCATCCACACCAAGGCACCACATTAAGGTCACCAAAAAGTGAACTTACCATCCATTCATTTTCACCTTTACACCATATCCATATAAAAGAGACATAACATTTCATAAGGCATGACAACAGAAAATAACTCATAATATTACCCAATTATGGCATGCAAATCACATTAAGCATTTAAGAGTCAGCATTCTTCAATTGCTTCATTTAGAGGATTTTCATACATTAGTCATTAAGACTTAGAGAACTCACTATGATCCTATCAAAGCCTACTAGTGCAATGCATAGATGGCATCCCATACTACCACCTACACTTCATAGAGCCTCTCAAGAAACCATAATGCACATCTCACATGATGGGAATAAGCTTTTAACCGACATAGACCATGCAAGTTAGACATGGAATCTGGTGTCATATAGTCCCACACCATAAAGAGGTGTTCCACCTGCCTAAGGTAGAACTATAACATTGGCTCGGATGAATCCTTAGCTTGGATGAAATCCGCTGGCTAATATCCTATGGGGGCAAATAGTTATGGGATAGGAATATGTTCCGTGGAACTCTAACCTAACATATTGGGAGAGTTTCCATTAACCATATCCACTCGGTGCTTAGCCTACATTCCCATAGATTATTTCATTCACATTACATTAGTATATTAGGGAAGAATGCCAGCCTATCAACCCATAATACATCATTACCCAAGGAAGGAATGCTACAAGCCTATCGATCCATGGTACATTCAAGGATAGCTCTAGGGTCCCATAAAAAGAATGTTATAAGCCTATCGATTCATGGTCCCTCATTACATTCTTATACTCATGAAAGGAATTCCACTAGCCTATCGATTCATGGTACATTGACTCATTAAGAAAGTAATGCCACTAGCCTATCGATTCTAGAGTCTTGATTGCATTAGATCATTTATGAAAACAATGCCTAAAGCCTATCAATTCATAGCCATCAAGTCAAGACACATTCATCACTCATATATGAAAGGAATGCGGCCTATCGATTCATATTCATCAAGTCAAGACACATTAATTACTCAAGAAAGGATGCCTAAGCCTATCAATTCAAGATATACCATATATAGAAGACAACACTTCACATTACATCATCATCGTACATGAGTGTCAAATTGAGAATTATCCTTTGAATAAAACCACAATTACCTTCAAGACATGATTACCTCAACCTCATTGAATTCACATTTATATACTTTAAGTAAACCCCTCCACCTTTCAAGTTGAAATTTAGTTAAAACTTGCCTTCAAGGCGATAAATCTCAAATCATAAACACACCAACAATTTACCATAATTAAGGCATACATAATGATACAATTCAATAGCCCAAAGCAATTTAGACAAATTTCAATCAAGCCTTCATAATCAACAAACCCACTTCATAAAGGCACAAATTAGGAATTGAGAGAAATCATGGGTTCATGGAATATTTTCATCATAAATCACCAATTAAAAATCAATACAATCAATATATGACATTAGAAACCATTTGAAATCGTTTGGTGAAAGAACCCATGATTTTGAGTAAAACCCTTGGTATTTCATGAACTTTGAAAACTTTGAAAACTTCTTTGAAATTGCCTCGGATGAAGGATCACCATAACTTTTTACTAAGATTTCCCCAAGAAATTTCATGAAAAAAGCCTTGAATCCAAACCCTAGCTCCCACGTTTTCTTCTTCCTTGAGTTAGAGAGAGAAATATATTGAGAGAGGAAGAACTTTGAGGTTTTGATTTGGGTGTTTTGAATAATGGGGCAGCCCCGTCAGAGACCACGCCCACTTATACAGTCCGTGAAAGGGGACCACGGCCCGTGGTGATGCCCGTGGTACTCCTAGGCAGTGTCCCCTTTTTGCCTTGCCAAGCCCCAAGATACTAAGGCATCTTCACTGCCACTTCTACGGGCTATGGTCAAGACCACTGGCCGTGGAGTGGTCCGTGAATTTAGGGCAGTAGCTTGGCCAAAGTACCTTGCCTCCCATACGACCAAGTGACCTTCACGACAACTTCTACGGACCGTGGTCAAGGCCACTGACTGTGAAGTGGTCCGTGGACTTGGGATAGAGCTTGGCCAAGGTTGGACAGCCTTGGCCTTTGGCTTAGGCCCTGCTCCCTTGGCTTGGCACTTTCCCTTGCAACCCTTAACGAACATCATAAAGGGTCTTTCAACAATGGAATCTATCACGTACCTTGACATTGACTCACTAAACTCCATCAAACAAGGCTCGGGACGACATTACACAACATGAAACATCATTACAAACTCAACACAAATTTGATAGGCTCTAAGTTTCACTAGTTCATTTTTAGGGTCGTTATATTATCCCCCAGATAGGAACATTCGTCCTTGAATGACACTTTAAACACATTAAGGGGTATCGACTCATGACTAGCATCCCAAAATCATGACACATCAATATAATGCATAAACATAGGAGAAAACATCAACTCCACATCAAAAAGGCTTAACGCAAACAAGAAGGTAGGAACTACGTCTACAAACTCATTATGCATCAACTTCACATTTCTCATTTCATTGGAGGAACTTCCTTCTCCAACTCACAACATGCTCACTACAACATCATAAGGAAATTTGTGGAACTCTTTTCATGAACACATTTAAGCATGCTCAACAAGTTAACTCTTGAAGCATTTAAGCAACTGATCATAGATGCAAATCAACATGAGGAACACAATATTGAAAACTCATTTTTTTTCTCATATGAACATAAACTTCATCAAAACATGCATAACATAAGGAGACCACAGAAACTCATTTTCACATAAGACTCCAAAACAGGAAACAAGCTACAAGGAACCCTTGGTCTCAAGCTTGAATAGGAATAAAAGGAAAGAGATAAGGATATCAACACTCTCAACAACCTTACTATTGAACATACCATCCCCCACTTAGGAGAAAACACAACTAAGGCTAACATGAAACAACATAAGGATCTCAACAAGACATTCATACTATAAGGTACCATTAACATACCAGAGCTTTTAAACTAGGAAGGTCCTCATGAAGCAACTCTTGCACACAACCAACCTTACCAACACCACTCAAGGTCTAATATGAGTCTACCACACCGAGTTTAAACTCCTCAAACTCACTATACCTCTTAAGGTGAGATTAGCAAGAAAGCCTATCTCAAGAACATCATGGACACTCAACGACCTTGCCATCTAAGCACATTATCATCCCCTTAAGGGTAAGCCTATACAAACTCTTTACAACATCACGTCTTTCAATTCCAAGGTTGGAGCAAAGCATCAGTAAACCTTCACACTCATCACCCAAGATGATTCTAAACCAAGGTAAAATTACATGTATACCCTCTTTTAAGGAGTCTACTCACCCAACACATCAACATATTTCCAAAACACCTCATTCGTCAAATCCTTTAACTTACCTCCAAATTCATCATAACCTTTAACCAACAACACACATAACCATATAGCAACCCATTCATGCTAAAGACTACATCACAATATAACTTCTCATATCTACCATTAAAAGACTCATCTAGTCACATAACCACAATTAACATCAAAACTCACATTTTCCTCCCTTGATCCTTGCAACATTAGCCCTTCAAGTAGTTACATCTTCAAGACCACCCGGTAAGGAATAAGAAAGAGGACTTATGGAGCTAATCTTTATGGCACGATTTAAAGAATGAAAAAAGAAGAGTAACTTTCTATCATCCTATAGCCTCTCTCTCATAGATGTGTCGCGACTCACACTAATGAACAAGACTCTACTAGACGTGGGTTGTGAGACTTTGATCCTAAAAACCATTTCCAAAATCTTATGCTCTGATACCATGTTTGTCACGACCCGAGAGCACCCCCTAGTTGTAACATGGCCTATTCGACCCCGAAGGGGTCTTATACAAGCATCATAGTCATTCATTGCAATCAATAATCAAAATAGTGTGGAATTAAAACTTTATGTTTGAACCATACGATTCAAAACATTCATTACTCATAGAAAACTTTCAAAAGTCACAGTGGAAGACTAAGTCTCACATGGCCATCTCAGAAAAAACTTTAACAAGATAGGGTCACGGCACTTTACAATCGAAGTCTGAACAATAGTCTCAAAATATGAAAGAACTAGAAAATAATAAGAGTCCTTGTCCTCGGCCTATGAGGACATACCAAGTCTTGAAGGAAAACTCTATCCAAGCACTTCAATCCTAGCCAGAACCAATCACTTGCCGGAACCTACACTTGTAGTAAAAATAGAAAAATATGGGTTAGAACACAAAATGTACCAAGTATGATGACCATGCAAAAATATGCTTAAAAAGGGTCATTTTGGTTGGAAACCATGAATTATGCCACTTTTGGAAATATCATGTACACTAGTATAAGAGACTTACAATACAAGTATAATCATCATTCAAGTCATAATACCACATTTAGACAATATCATCATGTAAACCATTACCTTTACCTTAGACCTCCACTTCAAGTAACCCTCATGTTATACCATGTGGAATGTATGGATAGTATCCCATACCACCATCCACACCAAGGCACCACATTAAGGTCACCAAAAAGTGAATTTACCATCCATTCCTTTTCACCTTTACACCATATCCATATAAAAGAGACATAACATTTCATAAGGCATGACAACCGAAAATAACTCATAATATAACCCAAGTATGGCGTGCAAATCACATTAAGCATTTAAGAGTCAACATTCTTCAATTGCTTCATTTAGAGGATTTTCATACATTAGTCATTAAGATTTAGAGAACTCACTATGATCCTATCAAAGCCTACTAGTGCAATGCATAGATGACATCCTATACTACCAACTACACTTCATAGAACCTATCAAGAAACCATAATGCACATCTCACATGATGGGAGTAAGGGTTTAACCGGCATAGACCATGCAAGTTAGACATGGAATATGGTGTCATATAGTCCCACACCGTAAAGAGGTGTTCCACTTGCCTAAGGTAGAGCGATAACATTAGCTCGGATGAATCCTTAGCTTAGATGAAATTTGCTGGCTAATATCCTATGTGGGCACATAGTTATGGGATAGGAAGATGTATCTTGGAACTCTAACCTAACATTGGGAGAGTTTCCATCTAACCATATCCACTCGGTGCTTAGCCTACATTCCCATAGATTATTTCATTCACACTACATTAGTGTATGAGGAATTCCATAAGCCTATCAACCCACAATACATGATTACCCAAGGAAGGAATGCTACAAGCCTATCGATCCATAGTACATTCAAGGATAGCTCTAGGGTCCCCATGAAAAGAATGTTATAAGCCTATCAATTCATGGTCCCTCATTACATTCTTATACTCATGAAAGGAATACCACTAGCCTATCGATTCATGGTACATTGAATCATTAAGAAAGGAATGCCACTAGCGTATTGATTCTAGAGTCTTCATTACATTAGATCATTTATGAAAAGAATGCCTAAAGCCTAACAGTTCAAAGCCATCAAGTCAAGCCACATTCATCACTCATATATGAAAGGAATGCCATAACCTATCGATTCATATTCATCAAGTTAACACACGTTCCTTACTCAAGAAAGGATGCTTAAGCCTACCAATCCTAGATATACCATATATAGAATAAAACACTTCACATTACATCATCATCGTACATGAGTGTCAAGTTGAGAATTAGCCTTTCAATAACACAAAAATTTCCTTCAAGAAATGATTACCTCAACCTCATTGAATTCACATTCATATACTTAGTAAATAAACACCTCCACCTTTCAAGTGGATCAACATATCTAGCACAATTCTACTTCAACATGTAATTTAGTAAAAACTTTCCTCAAGGTCATAAATCTCAAATCATCAACACACCAACAATTTACCATAATTAAGGCATAGATAATAATATAATTCAATAGCCCAAAGCAATTTAGACATATTTGAATCGTAAGCCTTCATAATCAACAAACCCACTTCATAAAGGCACAAATTAGGAATTGAGAGAAATCATGGGTTCATGGAATATTTTAAATCATAAATCACCAATTAAACATCAATACAATTAATATATGACATTATAAACCATTTGAAATCGTTTGGAGAAAGAACCCATGATTTTGAGTAAAACCCTTGGTTTTTCATGAACTTTGAAAACTTTAAAAACTTCTTTGAAATTGACTCTATAGTGAAAACTAACCCTAGATGAAGTATCACCATAACTTTTTACTAAGATTTCCCCAAGAAATGTGATGAAGAAAGCCTTGAATCCAAACCCTATCTTCCACTTCTTCTTCTTCCTTGAGTTAGAGAGAGAAATATTGAGAGAGGAAGAACATTGGGGTTTTGATTTGGGTGTTTTGAATAATGGGGTAAAATAGGTGTTAAAAGACTTAAAACTATATATATATATCTATGATATATATCTATTTAAAACGAACCCACATCAATACAACTTAAATAAGAAATTACCAAAACCTCCCTAAATGAGGCAGCCCCGTCAGGGACCACGCCCACTTATACAGTCCGTGAAAGAGGACCACGGATCGTGGTGGTTCCTATGGTCCTCCTAGGCAGTGTCTCCTTTTTGCCTTACCAAGCCCGAAGATACTAAGGCATCTTCACGGCCACTTCTACGGGCCGTGATCAAGATCACTGGCCGTGGAGTTGTCTGTGAATTTGGGGCAGTAGCTTGGCCAAAGTGCCTTGCCTCCCATGCAACCAAGTGACCTTCACAGTAACTTCTACAAACCGTGGTCAAGGCCACTGACCGTGAAGTTGTTCGTGGACTTGGGACTGTGTGGCCAAGGTTGGGCAGCCTTTGCCTTTGGCTTAGGGCGCCCCCTTAGATTGGAACCTTCCCTTGCAACCCTTAACCAATATTATAAAGGGTCTTTCAACAACGGAGTCTATCACGTACCTTGATGTTGACTCACTAAACTCCATCAAACAAGGCTCGGGACAACATTACACAACATGAAACCTCATTACAAACTCAACACAAAATCGATAGGCTCTAGTTTCACTAGTTTTTTTTTAGGGTCGTTACAAGAATGTCATCTTCTTTCATCCTCAATTGGTGATAACCTGACTGGAGGTCAATCTTAGAAAAGTAATTTGCTTCTTGAAGTTGATCAAGCAAATCAGCTATCCTTGGAGAGGATACTTATTCTTAATAGTAGCCTTATTCAATTGGCGGTAGTCAATAATCATACTGAGTGAACAATCTTTATTTCTAATAAACAAAATTGGAGTACCCCATGGAGAGATTCTCGATCGGATGAAACCCTTATCCAACAAATCTTTCAACTGCTCCTTTATTTCATTATATTATGTTGGGGCCATACAATAAGGAATAACCAAGATAGGTTGCATATCTGGGAGAAGGTCAATGCCGAAGTCTATTTCCATTTCGGGAGGAATATCGGGTAAATCATCTAGCAACACTTTCGAAACTCATCAACGATGGGGCCCAACTCAAGAGTAGGGGTCTCAAAATCTATATCTCTCACCCTAACTGGATGATAAATGCAACCATTCAAAATCATCTTCCTAGCTTTAAGGATAAAACAACATAGTATTAGGATAAAATAAATAAGAAAACACCCAAAAGCCCCTAGCTTACAGTTGACACAACCCCCCACATAGTGGCCTTCACGAGTCGTCTAAGGGACCACGAGCCATTTTGGAAGTCGTGGTCCTTAGACCAGTGGCTTGGGAAGAATCCTCTACTGGTGAGGCACTTTGACGGTAACCACCACGACCCGTCATACTCACCATTGGCTGTCAAGGCTTCCATGGGAGGGATGATGGACATGACAACTACTGCCAATCTCTCACGATCTCTTTCATGAGTTGTCTCCTTTCCACGGGTCATCAAAGCCTCCTTGGGAGGGATTCCTGTGAGGCAGGTTTGGGGGAAGGTTACACACGAGCCCTCACGGAATGTGGTTCCCTTCACGACCCGTATAGAGGGTCCCATGGTCCGGTTCTGTCTTGTGAGTTTCCACCTTGACTTTTTTTCTAACCTTTCTCGAATCCAATTCGTTACAAGTGAGGGTTCAGTGGTCAAAATCAAGAAAAGGAAGATTGAAGTGAAGGATGAATATTCTTTACCTCCAGTTGTGGGACTATTTGAGTCTTTCACTACTGAGTTGTGGGTTGTGAAAAAGTTGGTGGAGAAGTTACCCCAAGGGCCAGGTGAATCATATGTGGGGCCTAGATCTAATGTGCCTAAAAGTGATTTTGATGCCTACTTGGTTGATCAAAGGAAGCAAAAAGCTCAACTTGCCAATTTGGAGAAAGCCTATGCTAGCTTGGCCCAGTCCTATAGTGAGTTATGCATCTCACACATTAAAATGAAGAAGTAGGAGAAGAGTTGAGATAAATTATTCACTAGGATGTGGAAAGGTGTAAAAATCCTTAGGAAAGTGTTGAAGGCAAATGAGTCACTTCTGAATTTTAAGCCTGAGGAGGAAGAAGATGAGCTGGCTACATGGAGCGATGATGGTTGAGATGAGAGCGAGGCCACTGATACTGATGGAGATGATTGAGGCAGCCCAGAGAGCCCTTCGTATTCTCTTTTTGAGTATTATGGTTGTGTTGTGAGGACACAACATCATCTTTAGTGGGGGGTTCTCCCCTTTGGGTTATTTTTTACTATTTTTATTAGAATGTTGGATTGTTGTTTGCTTGTAGTTTGTTTTTGTATTATTGTGCGGATTGATCATTTTTATTATGTTTTGATTTGATTACATTAGTATCTTTTGTTAGTTTATGTTTTGTAGAAATAAAATTGTGATGGCTCGGAGGAAGGTACAACCATAAGATTCTACGCCATTAGTCGACCCTTCGACTTTTTCATCTGAGGGTAGCGCACCTGCTCCTTCTGTGGAGAAGACATGTATTTCCACACTTTCCTCCTATGTTGTCCCTTCTTCTTGTGTTTCTACATTTGTACCTATTCCTGCTAGTGCAACTACTGCGAGGCCTCCCTCATCTCTAATTAAATACCCCCCCCTAACCTAGGCATTGAAATATCAGATGGGCAACCTTGCACGGTCAGCAGATGTTAGAGCTGCCCGAGTTGAGACAGACATTCCCAAGCTCATTGACCACACCATAAAAAAGGCCTTGAAACCTTTGATTGAGCGAGTGGTCAAGTGTGAAGGGATGATAGAGAGACACACTTTGAGGATGGATGATCTGACTGCTAGGATAGATGCTCGGGAGAAGTCCAAGGGTAGTTTTTATGCACAAAATGAGGGCTGAGGTTGCTACTTTAAGGATTGAGGTGGTCCAGTTACAATCGATAGACATCTCCATTCTTTGTGGAGAGGATCCCTTTACTGATTCACCTGAGATGCTGAGTGTTGCTCCTTCCTCTAGTGTGCCTGAGGTTGTTGTTCATGATGCTGATGATAGTGAGAGGGCATAGGAAAAGGTGTTCGAGAGACTAATGAGGAAGAGTTACAGGCTTAAGAGCACATGATTGTTGAGACACTTACTGAGCTACATGGGACCAAGGATGTTTCGCTTTAGACTGCCTTTGAAAGATTATTTTGAGAGACTTCAGAGGTTGGATCTAGTGGAGTCACTCTAGACTCTACCATACCTGCTGTTGTTGAGACAAGCATTGAGCCTTCCATGACGCCTTAATGATTCTAATTCCAGGCATCGATGCCCCTCTTGAGGTTTTACTACCTGAGACTCAAGATGAGAGTCCTCCACGGGTATAGCTGTCACGACCCAAGGGTACCCCCTAGATGTAACACGGCGTACTTGACCCAAAAAGGGGTCTCATACAAGCCCTTAGCATATCATAAACATAAGTAATAGAAATGATGCGGAATTTAAAATTTTCTTTTACAATCGAAGTCTTTTAATAAAACCAAATAGAAGTCTAGACATTGTGTTATTAAAGCCATCTAATACAATCGAATGTCAATAAGGGTCACAGCCCTTTACAACATAGCCTTAAAAGAGGAAGTAAGAAAGACACTAAAAATGAACAATTTCCATCCTCAAACTATAAGGACTCACCAAAACTGTGGGAATAATCAATCCAAGCTTTGAACACTAAGAGAAGCACATCTCAACGACCGGGCCCGATACTTACAGAAAAATGTAGGAAATATGGGTTAGTACAAAAATGCACCAAGTATGGAAGCCAAGGATAAAAACCTTTGAAACATGCTAAAAGGGACATTTTAGTTGAAACCATGCTATATGCCAATTTTGAACATCATCTTTGAAATATTTGGAGAATGTAACTCATAAGACAACACATTTACAATTAATCATAGCATAACAGATAACGACATAATCACAAGCATAGCCTCCAACATAAACATAATGAATACACCAATCATCATAAGACATAGTTCACATACATAGGTAAATACCAAGATCATCTCATCATAGTAGGACCATCACATAAGTAACCCTAGGTTATACTTGTGTAATGCATAGATAAGATCCCATAATTCCATCTACACTAAGTACCACTTTTAGGCCACCAAGGTCATACTTATCATGCTTTGATCTCATCCATAGTTAATACTCGTAGACAAGGAAACATTCATGTTCATTAACTTACAACAAGGAAAGCCACTCATAGCAACAATCCATATCATACATGCATAAATTCATATACCTTCATAGAAAAATAAAACTACACCATAACCCCTTTCCAAAGTCTACTTGTGCAATGCATGAATGAAGTCTCATACCCCCATTCACACTAAGTAGAGCTCTTTGAGAAGTCATAAGCATAGTTCATGTTCGTAATTCATATAAAGCATGCATTAAATCATAAATCAATATATCATAAGAGAAACATACCATCAACACTCTCAAAGCCTACTTGAGCAATGCATGAATGAAGTCTCATACCCCCACTCATACTAAGAAGTACCTCTTGAAGAACCATAGTATATAACTCATGTTCTTATTCATATTTTTGTTCATGGAGGGAAAATAGATTTAACCGACATAGACCATGTGAGCTACATAGAATCCGGTATCATGTCCCACACTGAAAAGAGATGTCCTACTTGCCTAAGGTAGAACTACAAGTATTATCTTTTAGGTGGATTCACTAGCTAAAGACCTATGTGGGCACATAGTAATGGGATAGGGAGATTGCTTCTAGAAACCCCAAACATATTGTATTGATGGTGGAGCTTCCATCTCATGAGATTATCTTTAGAGCACCCGACCTATTGAATTGACGGGATGGTCTCTACCTCATATTTCATATCCACTCGGTGCTAAGCATTATTTCCCAAAATTTCTTGTTTAATTATTGAATTGAATTTACATGAATGAAGGAGTGTCTAAACCCTCCACCCAACACAATTCATAAAATAGATCATAGATTAAATAGGTGAGAATGGACTTTTTGTAGCGACCCTTTCAAAATGATACCACTACTTAAACAAGAAATGTAATTAAGTACTTGCGATATTCAAAATCGATTAATGAGGGCATACTGATTTTAATTTAGTAGAAGGATTAGATTTATAACGAACTCCAATAAAAAAAAATTAAGCAAATAACCGACCAAATCTTCATGCATATATTAACCTCATACTCGAGGGTGAAATAACAAGAATATTACAAGCTTCCGAGTACCAAAATCAGCCGGCTCATGCTTCACACAACTTTCAAGACATATAGCAAACTAGTATATTACAAGGCTTGGGTTTACACACCTCAAAAAGATAAAAACATATAACCATACTTATATTACAACCCATGGTGACATGACCAAATCAGCCCCCAAAATCTCCTGTAAATATACAGCACAAAGATCATGTACAAGTCCCAAGGTTATACAAAATATATATATATGCAAATGTGATCTTCCTTAAGGCTTTCAAAATCTCCATCATCAATGGCCAGCTTCAAGCATCATCGCGAACAGCCCCTACGATAGAAACAACTATCGCTAAGCATATTAGCTTAGTGGTGTAAAAACTATAGGTTTGGAGCCCTCAAATTCAACAAGTTATCATTCTCAAGTCAACGGCAGCATGATCGAAACAAAATCAGTAAATCAAGTAAACAATATACAAGACGTATCAAGTTCAATATATAAAGGTCTAAATGTCAAGAATGCTCATAGCACAACTTTTCAAGAGATTCAATAGCAAGGCTCACCCAATTATACATCATGTCGTCACACTAAGCACGAGCATGTATCAAGAAGGATCAACGTCCAACATCAAGAAAACTCCACGAGTCAAACCGTAGACCAAGCAGCGTATTAAAGTCTTCAACTTGTATACAAGGATATACAACCTTAAAAAATGAATTCAATAACTTATTTACTTTCTATCAGCTCAATAATGATGATGTAAAAATAGGGTTATCATCACAAGTAAGCCTAGCCTGTACAAATACGACTATGCTCCCAAAAGAGTAAATTTTGGCCATCCTAGTGCCTCATGTCGGAATTAATATTTGAAATGGAAAACGGCCAAACTGGACTGTATAGTCTTCATGAAAGATGTAGGTACCTCTCTTAAGGTTGCATACAACCAAGAATCACAGTAAAATGTATTTTGGATCAAAAGATATTCAAAAAACTAACAGTTGTCCATACAGGATTTCAAACTTCAGAATCTAGACAGAACTTGTCCTATGATGCGTCCAATATTTCGAATCCATAACAACCAAATTAGAGTTTAACATAAACATAAGAGTTGTACATATACAAATTATCTTTCCAAATCTTATTTATTCACAGTAAAAAAATTTCTACAGAACGAGATATGCTTAATCTACTAAACGCTACCCAGCTCAAAAACAGGTTTTACTACTTACCAAAGAGAAGAGTGTAACTCGATTTCCAGCCAAAAGGACCAAGATTTTCTCTTGTGATCTTCAAGAACAACAGGTTAGATAAAGTTCTAAGGGACTTATACTTCATCTGAGACGAATTTCCTAAGAGGAGGTGTCAAAATATAGTAACACAAGAGGTGCTTATCATATACACAGTTGTCCCTAAAAGTTGGCTGCCCAAATAATATTGTTCTGCCCAATTGCATACATATACACCTATATATATATATATCATTCACCTCTTTTTTAAAACTATACATATTTCTAATTAAAACATTACGCAAATACCCCCATACAATACATTAAATTACGATGACAATTATTTTAAGCAAGGTTGCAAATATAACATTATTTCAAGTTCCCAAAAAAAAATGAGAATAAAACATATTGTAGTAATTAAGCAGTGGTTTATCGACATGCGACTCTTGTTAGCCTTTTCAGGGTGTTACAACTCTCTCCCCCTTAAAGAAATTTCGTCTCGCAATTTACCTTACACTAGTCCCGGAACAAGTGTGGATGCTGGGTTCTCATGTCTTCTTCTCTTTCCCACGTAGCTTCTTTTCCAGAATGGTTCCTCCAAAGTACCTTTACTAAGGGAATTCTCTTGTTTCTAAGTTGCTTTACTTATCGAGCTTGAATTAGAATAGGTTCTTCATTAAACGTCAAGTCAGGATTAACCACAATAGATTCAACTGGAAGAACATCTGGAAGAACATGAGATGGATCAGAACGATATCTTCTGAGCATAGAAACATGGAAGACATTGTGGATCTTGTCTAACTCAGGTGGCAAAGCCAATTTATATGCAACTGGTCCAACCCTTTCAAGTATCTCATCAGGTCCAATAAATTGGGGACTAAGTTTTCCTTTTTGGCCAAATCTCATAATATTTTTACATGGAGACACCTTTAAGAATACTTTATCTCCAACTTGATATTCAATGTCACGCCTTTTAAGATCAGCGTACGACTTTTGTCTATCCGAAGAAATCTTTAGACGATCCTTGATAATTTTTACCTTGTCTTCTGTTTGTTGCACAATTTCAGGACCAACAAGTTTTCTTTCACCAACTTCATTCCAACAAAGAGGGGTCCGACACTTTCTTCCGTATAAGGCTTCATAAGGAGGCATTCCAATACTCGATTGGTAACTGTTATTGTAAGAATATTCTATCAAAGCCAAGTGTTTGTCCCAACTACCCTCAAAATCTATAATGTAAGCTCGAAGCATATCCTCCAAAATTTGTATCACTCTTTCCGACTGACCGTCCATTTGAGGATGGAACGAAGTGCTAAACCTCAACTTAGTACCCAAAGCTTCCTGCAAGCTACCCCAAAATCTAGATGTAAACCTTGGGTCCCGGTCTGATACAATAGACACAGGGATCCCATGTAGTCTTACAATCTCATTAATGTACAACTTGGCTAAACGCTCACGTGAGTAATCCATTCTGATTGCTAAGAAGTGAGCACTCTTGGTTAGTCTGTCCACAATCACCCATATTGCATTATTATTGTAGACAACCTTTAAGAACTGTAGAGCTAGACCCAATGCTCCCTTCATTCAATCACACATATTCAGAACGTGACCTCGATGACGAGATGAATATTAAGACTATCAGACAACTATAAGTATCCATGGTAGCACTTCTATGAATTCTCTTAAGCAAGATTCTGCATGTAAAATCACTAGTATACTTCAACTATCCCAACAACATCAAATCTTCCATAACTGAAATGAACAAGTCTAACCAAAGATGTCACCCTACCAAGAGGACAATCACAGAATCGGTACACCCGATCCACCACTAGGGATTCACCCATAGATATAGAAACACATGTGGGTATAGGTAGCGAATCACACTCCAAACCATATCCAAAACAAAGTAGATGGTCATATAAGAATATACAGAACCAAAATCGAATAACACTAGATATTTCTTCCATAGTGCCCATATCAAACATTTTCTTTCATATGACTCTCTTTCTTTAATTTTCTAGCTATCCACAATCACAAATCTAATTTCGATTATAATTGCTCACATACTTGTTTTATCGAACCACATATGCTCTTCACCATACTTCACTAAGTTCAACACTCTTAATACTAACAGAACATCATAGCCACAAACCAACCATTTACCTTACTCTCAAACCGTCACTAGTATTAAAGTCTTCTTAGCAAACACATTATCTCCTCCAAAAAATTTGAACTATGGCTCCCTTTCTTTCCCTTTAAGCATTTCATGACAAATACAGGTCACACCCAAGATCGATAACACTAATTCCAAATCCAAAAGTACTTTACCATTGAGATACAACAATTGAATCACACTCAATGTCAACTCCACGTAATTTTTCAGATACCAAATTTCAACTAATATTTATAACCATTATATACCTCATACCAACACTTGAGAAATTTTTGGTCACTTCAATAATTCAGTATACTATAAGCTCATAACATCTACTCACTATCAAATACCTATGTAACACATCATTACAGTTTGTATCGTCCCATCAACAAAGTAGTTTCAATCCCCTCGAATCCTCATTAATCATGTACAACTGTAAGTCCACACCGTTGAACATCAATAAGTTACCTATCATAATTTGAACAATTTAGCTCGACATAACCACATAGAATCTTCCACATAGTTGTTTGTCACCCAACCAAAACTCAATCTTTAGAAAAGTCAATGATAACTTTCTAGTAAGTCTGTACCGAACTAGTTTACATCTCACAGTCATGGTTAAACTCATAGGCAAAAATCAATAAATCCTTCAACTACAAACCAAGGGCTTAAACGATAGGTCTTATTCATTCACCTTTCTTAAAGTCTTCCCATGACACAAAATTCTAAATATCTTGAACCCTTCAATACACCAGGCTCTTGTTTCTTTTGTTGACTCGCTCACCAATCTTATTCTTTGGTCAACAACGCCTATCATTTTTACCTTATCCTAAAAATAAAAACTTTAGATGAAACCATTTCTTAAGTCCTTTGAAAATCAAAATAACACACTTTATGACTCAAAAAAAAAATATACAAGTCCTCCCAAATGCTCAATATTCAATGTGATCGATCATTTCTTACCTTAGCAATCCACACCTTGACAAAACATACTACCACGAACATAAACTCACCATGAAAAACTTGAATTTTTTTTATCCCATCCATGTAACACAATCCCATTATCTTTCAACATTAACTCATACCTTGAAGATTTTTATGGATTCACATATCTTAGCCTATATTGATCGCCTATCCATCGATCTTACCATATCATTCGTTAAAATTCAACTGTACCAGTTACCAAACTCAAAATCGTAAAAGAACTTATCACCATACTCGAGTCAAACATGTGTAGACTTCTTTCTCAAATCTTACACAATTGTTTTTAACCCGTGACACTATTATCATAATAAGAGCAAAATATATAGAACCACGTATCTCTGAACCCGATTCTCAAATCTCTAAAGATATATCTTTGTCCTTTACAATTAGAGTAAATATCTTTGTTCTCGATTGCTCCCTTCCAATGACTAACTACATCCCACTAATTTTTTTCATTTGTGACTCTAGTTCATTTCAATTATATTCGAGTGGTGTCTCATCACCTCCTATAACTTTCCATGCAACCACGTTACTTATCAAATAGTAGCAAATCATAACATTAGATACTCGCAAGATGTCATTACAATACTAAAATTTGTTAATCAATATTCCTTATAGTTGCATCTCAATCACAATCCATCACAAACTCTTATTACCATTATACTCGGTTAGCCCTTGCCATCACCACGAAGTCACCATTGTCATAGACATGACATCTCAAACCTAGCTATACCCATCAAAGTCAAAGGACTAACTTAATTTTATACGCACTTTCTTACTAAAATTCTCAATTGTCTTCACATAAGAATACTCATTGGAAATTTCCTTTCCCCCTAAACTTTTCATTCTGATATCGATCCACTTCTGTGGAGCTTACAATGAAATCACCACTCATTTAAAATCCTCAAGATACACTTTACAACCTAAATACATTAATATCGTACCAAAGATCCACCACTAAATTCTTCCTTATAAATGATGCTTAACTCAAGCGACTGTAGTAACAAACTAGTTGATTTCTCAAATGTGAATGCAACATCAAATCAAATTATATGAGCATGTGATAATGATAACTCCTTAAGTAGTTAGTATTCTCACTTGACAATCGATGTATCCATTTCCATAAACAACTAGTACCATACCACGAAAGTCTGTTAGATCTACCCCTAGAACACATCAGACCTACAGAGAAGATCATACCCAAATAGCCTACACATTTCTACCTATCGAATAGCTGTAAAATATTACCAAATTCGTTCCATATCTTGCCCAATTTATATGTATTATTTCGTAGATCAGGTCGATAGCAAAAGTAACACACTCCATAATTCTAATCAATTACTCATCGATACCATTGTATTAGTCGTTTCATAACCCTATTTGATATACACACAATCTATGATAGATTTTAACCTCAATTGGTGCAACATTTTTCTCATCATTCGCTAAGCAATCCATACATGTTATAACAACTATACCAATTGTATTTTTCAAGTTACATTTTTCATTATCTAGCCATCACCTAACTCAACCCCTTCAAATTACTAAACACTACGAATCCGACTACACATCCTAATCATAAGTTTATCACTTCCACTTTAGTCCTAGGTCTAACATCAAGGACATACACGACACACCAATTGCTCACATGAAGAACTACACACGAGTCATCATTATAAGTGAAAGAGACTGGAAAGAAGCGATAAGAATCATTCCAGATCAATAACGCACGATAGAGATTCAAGAAGTGAAGATTTTCCTAAAAGTCACTATAGCCTCTCAAAGATAAGTACAGATGTCTCCGTACCGATCCTCGAGACTCTACTTAGACTCGACTTGTATACACGTGAGACCTATGAACCTGGGGCTCTGATACCATTTTGTCACGACCCAAAAATGGACGTGATGACACTCGTCTTAACCCACCAAGACAAGTCAACCTAAAACTCAACCATTACAATAAAATGCGGAAATTTTTATAATAAACTCAAAATACCCCCAAAATCTGGTTGTCACGTGTACAAGCCTCTAAAGTATTACAATTGAATCAAAAGAAAAATGCAAGTCTCATATGAAATTGTTTCTAGAGTAGAACAAGATCATAAACAGGAGTAAGAAGGTCTACTGAGTTGACAAACAGCTACCTCACAAATATCCAAGAAGCCTCGGAAAAGAAGAGAATATATCACAAAGGTCCGAGCTAGTAACCTACAAAAAAAGTGTAGTAGCAAGGGGTGAGTACCAAACCACGCGGTACTCAGCAAGTAAACCTCTAAACACAAGCTAAGGGGATAGAATACGGGTACTCCTTACACCCCAACCGAACCTCCACAACTACAACATGTATAACATCAGCCCAACCTAACCGTTCACAATTCACATAGCACAAATCTCAACATCAACATTCTAACAATCACATATTCTCAACAACAAGCTTAATATTCATAAATTACAATCTCCACGACTACAACCTGCTTAAAACTAGCCCAACCTAACCGTTCACAATTCACATAGCACA